>QLOS01000602.1:0-21266 GCA_003313725.1 Russula sp. MG48 | reverse complement strand
CGTTGTCGCTGGTGGGGCTGTGGTCGCCGCTGGGACTGCCGTTGTCGCTGGTGGGGCTGTGGTTGCCGCTGGGACTGCCGTTGTCGCTGGTGGGGCCGTTGTCGTCACCGTTGGGACCGCTGTCGTCGCTGCTGGTGCCGCCATCGTCGCCGCTGGTGTGCCTGCAGCCATTGATGGTGCCGCTACTGCACCCCCCGTCATGCTGTCCCTAGTGCTGCAAGAGCGCAGCATTCGCCGTGAGGAAGGGGCCGGTCAATGACCTATGGAATGGTGGTGTGGGGAAGTTATTAAAACAGAAAGAAAAAAAAAAAGAACAGACTTTCCTGCATGAAGTGCAGGCCCGCACCGATGCCAACAATATACTGAGGTGGGTAGCGCAACATCGCTCCTGAGGCAACCATTGGTGCGTCCTTGGAAGTTTGTACAGCTCAAGAGTTTACCTAGAAAAGAGACTCTGGTGTCCCTGCTTGGTCGTCTCTCCCGCGGGTAGTGCAACGTTAGGTTGACTTAGAAGAAAAAAAAGTCAGAGTGTTATGTGACCTGTAACATGTGACAAGTGATGGGCAAGTTGAACTTCCTTCGAATCGAACTCACTCACCGGCACCGGCGCATCACTAATGTTATGCTGTTTTTAGGTATTGAAATGTACTTGAGGTACACTATTGTCATGGCCATGAACATATGGGTCACCTAGCCTGTAAGTAGTCCCCTCAGTCGCGTTTACAGTAAATATTCTCACTGCGTGATGCCTACAGCTTCCCCGCCCCTCTTGTTCGCCCCAAATGCGAAAGAGGGGCATGGCCTTGTTATTCGATGCCAAGGACCTCACCTGCAGACAACGCCCACCTGTCACCCCCATGCATTGGTAGCGACAGCAGCGGTGGTTGTGGGCGGCAACACGACGGCGATGGTGGGCAGCGACACGATGGCGACGGCAGGCGGTGACACAACGGCGGGCGGGCGGCGACATGACGGCGACGGCTGGCAGTGACACAACGCGATGGCAGGCAGCAACACAACGCGATGGCAGGCAGCGACACGACGCGACGGCAGGCAGCAACACGACACGACGGTGGGCAGCAACACAATGGCGACAGTGGGCGGCAACACAACGGTGACGGTGGGCAGCGACATGACGGCGATGGCGGGCAGTGACATGATGGCGATGGCAGGCAGTGACACGATGGCGACGGCAGTGACATGGCGGCTATGGCGGGCGGCGACACAACGACGACAGCGGGCAGCAACACGATGGCGATGGCGGGCAGTGACACGACGGCAATGGCGGGCAGTGACACGACGGCAACGGCGGGTGGCGACACGACGGTGACGGTGACGGCAATGGCGATGGGGGGCGGCAGCGGCGGGCGACAGCGGCGATGATGACAGTGGGGGTGATGGCGGTGGCGGCAGGTGGTGGCGGCAGCGAGGGCGCAATGGCAGCGGCAGTAGGGGCGTGACGGCGGTGGTGGCAGCAGTGGGGGTGCAACACCAGTGGCAGCAGGGGCAGGGGCGAAACGGCCAGCGGCAGTGGCAGCGGAGGCGCGAGGGCGGCGGCAGCGGCAGCAGTAATGGTTGGTTGTTTTTTCTTTCATTTCCTATTCTGTAGCTACAACTTTTGTACATAAATTATAATAAACATAATAATAGATATTGTGGACAAAAATTGACACTGAAACTATTCATGTTTAAACTTGCCATCTTTTGAGCTTGTCAAGCAAAAGAAAATCTAAACTTGTGGAAAATTGGACATAGCTGGTTTTGCTTTTCAGCTTGTGGCTTTTAGGGCTTGTACAAGCTTGTACAAGCTTGTACAAGCCCTCACAAGAAAAATGTAATAAACCTGATGTGGCAGAGTTAATTTGCAAGACAAACTTGGTAATTTGGGATGAGGCTCCTATGCAGCACAAGCATATCATGGAGACAGTGAATTGCTCTTTTAGGGATCTGCACAACTCTGACAAGCCTTTTGGTGGTCTTACCTTTGTGTTTGGTGGTAACTTTCAGCAAATCCTGCCTGTCATTCTCAGGGGTTCCAAGGCTCAGGTTGTGGGGGCCTGCATGCAGAAATTCATGTTGTGGAGCACCATCACTGTTCTTCACCTTCATCAAAACATGCACCTCAATACTCATGTTAAAGCTGAGGCCAACTTTGCCAGGTGGCAGCTAGAGGTGGGCCATGGCCAGCACACAGATGGGGCCTACAATATTTCTCTGCCAGATCAGTTTAGGTGCAGAGAGAACACTGTTGCCTCCCTGATTGACACCATCTATCCTGGGATTCAGACTGCCAACCACCCTAACCAGTACTTCTCAGAGTGCACCATTCTCTCCTGCAAGAATGCTGATGTGGACAGCCTAAACCTGACAGTTCTTGAGAGGTTTCCTGGCCCCACTCAGGTGTTTCACAGTGCAGACTTCATTCCAACCTCTGAGCAGAGTGGTAAAGATGATGCCATGCTTAACTATCCCATTGAGTGCTTGAATAGGATCATCTGCTCTGGGCTTCCACTGGCAAAGCTGGAGTTAAAGGCTGGATGTCCTGTGATGATCTTAAAAAACTTAGATGCATCACATGGAGCATGCAATGCCAGCAGAGGAATCTTGACAAGATACAGGAATAGGGTGTTAGAGGTTAGGCTTCTTACTGGGCAGCATGCAGGGAAGACAGTGTTCATCCCAAGAATATACAACCAGCCCACAGAAGATCAAAACCCCTTTAAGTTTACAAGGAAATAATTTCCTATGAGGCTCTACTTCTCTATGACTATCAACAAGTCACAGGGCCAATCAGTGAAACATGTGAGATTAGATCTGAGGATTCCTGTGTTTACACATGGGCAATTCCATGTTGGGATTTCTAGGGTGACTTCTGTGTGGAACATAAAGGCAATCTGGGAGGAAGAATAGGGGGAGGAGGCAAAGACAAAAAACATTGTATTTATAGAAGTGTTACTTAGGTAGAATAGTGGAGACTAGAGTGTAAACTATAGATAGGATAACTGTGCCAGTGTGTATATATATGATGATGGAATTCAACATAAATAAGTTGTCTACTATAGACTGTCCCAGACGAATAATTGCAGGTGATGTGGGGGTTTGGGGGTGCAGCCCCTGACAAGTTGACGTTTATGTCTTTGGCATGCTTGTGTTGATGTGCATGCCATAGGCAGGCTTGCAGGCTTGTGAAGCAAGCATGTGACCTGTGCCAAAGGCATGGATGTTAACACAAGCATGCCGAAGGCATGAACATCAACTTGTAGTTAGCCATAGTAACATTAGCAAAAGTTACATAACTAGGTATTTTGGGTTATCCTGATCTTGTTAGCCTAAATAGGTATATCAATCCCTAGATGTAATAAAATTATAATTGTTAGTCATAACAATGTCTTGTAGGGGTGTGAGCCATGTACAGTAGGATGTTGTGACCTGGGCACTTATCACATTGCTAAGTCATTGATTTCCCTTGATGGGACTTAACAAGGCATGTTTAAGTTCTTTAGGCTCATCCTCATCCTCAAAACCTCCAGGCTTAAGAGACATGCCAACAGGCCCACTGTTTGAGGCCTGGGTTTTACCAGCAACAAGTGCCACATTAGATAATTTGGTTGAGCATGCATTTAAATGGATGCATCAGCAAAGTCCAACAATTACTTACACAACTTATGTGACTTAATTTAGTGCTAAGTATGCCAAATCCTCAAAGGAAGGTCAAATTTCCTTAATTTTGACTTGGGGGATTGTCTGTTAAGGAATGACATTAAAGTAAGTGATCCAAGTCTGTGATCTAATTAATTTAAGGACACCAAGTACACAATAGTATATGTAATTGCTAAGACAATAGATTATCCCACTAAGTAGCTATATATTCAGTAAGTCCACTTAAGTGCAGCACTAACTTTGAGTTTTTTTTTTTTTTTCTAAGTTGGATTTCCAGAAATAACCAGAGACTGGACCGATGTAGCTAGTGGGAACCAGACTGTCAGGAGTGCGTGCTTAAGCTGCCCAGTGCACATATTAATTGTTTGTCTATGTTTGTACTTATTGGTAATCCCTTGCCCACTTCTAAGTGACAAGTTCAACTTCAACTCAGCCCACTTGCAGCATGCTCAATCATGTGCTGTCCTTAGTTGGTATTTTTTTTTCATTGATACATTCCAGTTTCACTAACTAATCATTGCCCCACATAGGTATCCTGCCAGTGAAAGTGCTCTGCACTGCATCATCCCCCTCAAGCCCATGCCACACCACCATGTCACTGTTGCATTACCACCACCACAGCAACCCCTCTCAAACACGATGCCCCACTGTCACATCACCACCATGTCACCAGTGTGTCACCACTACTGCAGCCACCCCTCTTGAACACGACGCATGCCTGCAACATCACCACCATGAGCACCCACTCTCACACATGACACCCCACCACCACCTTGTTGCCAACACCCCCCCCCCTGCTTGCAAGCACAGCTGAGGGTGGGTTTGCTTCTCAAGGTACCCCCTCTTGCTCATATATGCAAGCTGGGGTTTTTTCTCTTTTTTTGTTTGTATCATTCCTAACTCTAGGGCTGTCACCCATACCGTATATGGCTACAGCTGTATATCCCACGGTAAGCATATGGCACCAGGCCATACCATATACCACCTGTACCCCCCTTCCTAAGTCTCTCTGCCAGTATGGTATGGTATGTATGATGGCCCGTATATGGTTGTATGGGTCAACATAGCATTTAAATATATATATTAAATGTGCTAGAACTAGCTACAAACAAGTGAGTGCACGCACATGAGTCCAAAAGACAAAGAGAAGGGGTAGGAGGGGCTGTGTAGCAGGCTCCCTGCTCTTCTGCTGCTGTTTTGCTACTGCTGCTGGGGCTGGTGCTCCCGCTGCTGCCATTGCTGCCACAGTTGTTCCCATAGCTCTTGCTGCTGCCATTGCTGCCATGCCCACTGCTAGTGTTTTAAGGTCTGGTCCATAGGACTGGAAAAAGACCGGGGACTGGACTGGACCAGACCGAAAAAAGACTGGACCACTGGTTGCAGTTGCACCATTTTTGGCCAACCCCTGGTTGCAGTCTTTGATTCCCATGGATAAAACCTCAACTGTGACATAACTGGTTGAGACCAGTCCACAACAGGACCTCCTCCACCTTAGCTCTCACGCTGCCATAGTGGCCAATGCATCCATAATCAACATTCAGCAAGTCTCCTTCACAGTTAATGCCCACGTACTGCTCGCACTTGGGCACCACCTCACTTGGCCCACCTGTGACTGGCCTGTCACACGGCCATCCAATGTGCTGCAGCCACTCAATGTGCTGCCAACTCTTTTTCATTCACCTTGTATGACTCAACTTGGGTCCAATGGTGGCACTTGCGTGCGGGGCGCAAGGTATGTTTATGTTGTTTATCACTTCTTGAAACATTACTAACCAAAGACACCCCCTCCCTCACTCCAATGCGAGACAAAGGGTGTCTGACTTGCCCATCTCCCTTGCTCCAAACACGAGACAGAGGGTTTTTCGACAACACACAGCCCCTACCCTCACTCACATCGCGAGATGACAATGACAGTGGCACCACCAGTGGTAGCAGCAGTGGTGGCACAGGTGCAGCGGTGGTGGCAACATGATCTTGGTGGTGGCGACATGAGCTCGGTGGCAGCACCGCACCAGCAGGAGTGGCAACAGTGGCGGCACCACCAGCGGCAGCAGCAGTGGCGACACAGGTGCAGCAGTGGAGGTGACACGAGCCCAGTGGCAGCAACGACATGGACGCAGTGGCAGAGGTGACACGAGCTCGGTGGAGGTGATGACACGGACACAGTGGCGGAGGCAACACGAGCTCAGCAGCAGTGATGACACAGATGCAGTGGTGGAGGCGACACGAACTTAGCAGTGGTGACACAGATGCAGTGGTGGCAGCAATGACATGGGCTCACCAGCACCAGCGGCAGGGGCACCAGCAGGAGCACTAGCAACCATCCATGCCTGTGCATCCACCACCGCCCACATGTGTCCAGCCTGCACTGCAGCATCCTCGTGCGCAGTGCTGGCACTTTTGCCTGCACCACATCCTTCTACACAGCAGCACCACCAACAATGCGGCATCACCAATGACATGCAGTGACAAGCACCAGCATGGCGACACCACCAACAGTGCTGGCACCAGCAGCAGAGGCGGCAGGTGCAACAGTGGAGATGGCAGGTGCAGCGGCAGTAGGGAACTGCATGGGTATGGGTAACCCATGAGGGTTATGGGTCGGGTAGTGGTCGGGTGTGGGTGTGGGTTGGATTTGGGCCCACCCGTAACCCATCAGTTACCCATGTGCCTTTTCAGGCCTGCGTACCTTTTCAGGCCCGCATGCCTTTTCGGACTCTCGAAGTATTCTACTAGACTACTTCGCTAAATTCGCGTAGAACGTACCATAAATAAACCAAAAAAAAAATCCTTGACATCCCAGCACGCCCACTACCAGCCTACCACTATGAGGAAGCAAAAGGCCAATGCCACATCCACTACTAGCAGCAAGAAATCTATTCCTTCCTCTAATAAATCCTCCCACTTGTCTTCGGCAAAATTGGCTAGAAAGGCAAACACATCGACTAAGCATGCTGCTGCCAAGGTTCTCAGTCCGGCAGTGAAGAAGAAACAGAAACGAAATGATACGACACCAGCTACTGTGACAGGCGATGTCTCCAGCTCTTCTGAGTCTGAGTCTGAGTCCACGGCCGAGTCCGAGTCCGATATCGTCGAGGTCACTGGTAAGAAGTTGGGAAATGGACAAGCATCACAAGACGACCATAAAGAGCTTGGTAAGTGATAGGTTTATAGCAATTAAAATACATCCTCACCGAATACCAGAGAGAATGATGCGCTTGTGGAAGTCGCCTGTCTACTCCTTTTATGAACCTATCCCTATTATCGAGTATGTCAACGGCAATCGCAAGACTCACACCTTCGTATGTACCCGCCGTGGGTGCACTTACCGTTGCCGCCGCTACCTTGACTCTACCTCGGATCGCACTTCCACCGGAAACCTTACACGACATGCCAAGACTTGCTGGGGTGGCAATGCATTCAACATGGCACTGGCCTGTAAGTCCATTGGTGAGGCTCGGACCAAGATCGTGAAGCCTTTTAACCTGTCTGGGACAATCACCGCTGCATTTGAGAGGAAAGGAAAGGGCAAGATTACTTACATGGCACGTAATCACACCAAGTCCGAAATCAAGTATGTTGTTCTTCATAGTCCTTGTGAACACGAGAACTGACCACGCGCAACAAAATAAAGGGCTGAGATAGTGCGCTGGGTTGCGGAGAGTGTTCGTCCATTTACAATTGTCGAGGATCGTGGTTTTCGGACCTTGATGAAGACCGGAAGACCTGAGTTATACATTCCATCAGCCTCGACAGTTGCGCGTGATGTGAAGTTAGTGTTTGCACGTACCCGCAAACAGATTGCTAAGCTATTACAAGTATGTTAGTCCCCCTGCAGTCTGTGAACAAATTTTGACGCACCTATAACAGAAATACGAAGGCCGACTCAACTTCGCGACAGATGCTTGGACGTCGCCTAACCACCAAGCCTATGTAGCTGTTACCGTTCACCTGGAGCTCAAGAGCGAGATGGTATCACTCGTGCTTGATGTCGTCGAAGTCCCAAAGGTGAAAGCGGTATTGCTTCCTTATGTCACAGAGACTCACATTGATATCATAGTCGCACACTGGCCTGAATCTGGCAATTGCGTTTGAAAGCATACTCCGAGATTTTGGCATTGAACACAAGGTGAGATGACACCCTATGGAAACAAGCTTTACATGACTTACTGGGGTCCCAGATCCTGTCCGTTACATGTGACAATGCCTCCAATAATGACACAATGGTTGAAGAGATGCATGAGCGCATTGCAGCCTTCGATAAAGTTAACCGAACACGCTGCTTCCTTCACATCTTGAACCTCATCGCCAAATCCCTGTTAAAGCAATTTGAGTTACCAGAAAAGAAGGTTGACGAGTTAACAGATGACGAGCGAGAAATACTTGGTGATGTTGTAGAGCTTGCCGAAGGGATTGAAGCCGAAGAAAAAATGGCTTGCAAGGAAAATGAACAGGAAATTGAGGGTGATGAGATGGACAATGATGATTTGGACGATTGGGTCGACGAAGTAAAGTTGACCGCAGTGGAGGAAAGGAGGCTGAAAGAGAAAGTCGTTCCAATTACTCGTGTGCTCGTCAAGGTAAGCAATGCAAACACATACCGCATTTCCCATTATTAATAGCATTTAGCTTCGCAAACTAGCCTTCAAAATTGTGCACTCAACAACCATTCTTTTGCCGACTTGGAAGGCATTGCTCAAGAAGCGTAAGCTGGTGATCCGTATCATGCCTTGAGATGTCAAAACACGCTGGAATTCAACATACGACATGTTATGCTTTGCGCTGGAGTACAAAGAAGCATTGAAAGAACTCACTTCGGATCTGAGGAACGGGTTACGCAGCTTTGAGCTTGACAACACGGAATGGGATTTGGTGGAAGAATTGGCGAACGTGCTCAAGGCAAGATCCCGTTAAGTCCGTATGACCCGAAGAACCTCACTGACTCATTTCTTCATTTCACCTCAACCGCCACCGTTCTTTTCTCCCCGTTCTTTCTCCCTCATTCTTTTCTCCCTGCCTTGATTATTTTGCCCCGGTCGCTCATGTAGTACCTCAAGGATGGCACACTGTTTTTTTCCCGTGACTCGCCAAACCTCGCAAAGGTCATACCCGCGATGGACAAGGTTGATGAATACTTCACCAACCGTCTCGCAGATGACTCGTTAAATCTAGCTATCCGAGCGTCAATTATTGCTGCCAAAGCAACGCTTAACAAATACTACGAACTTACGGACCACGCGGAGGTATACCGCATTGCCATGGGTGAGTTTCTTAACTACTACTCTACTAATGTTATTCTGATCAAAATGTCCTAGTGCTTCACCCACGTTACAAACTCGCGTATTTCAGAAAAGCTGGCTGGGGTGATGACTGGATTCAGACCTCGAGGAGACTTGTTCAAGACGAACTCGAACGGTCATACTGGGAATTCTCGACGGCCACAACCAACAAGGACCTGGAGGATGAGAACAGCAAGGATAGCAGTGTTGAGGACTCTGATCGGACCAAGAAAACCAAGGTGAGTGATTCTTAATGATCATAACCCGTCACTGACGCTTTTTTCAGGCAGCAAAAAAGAAGGCTAATATTTTCGATGACACCGATGAGTCGACCGACGCTTCTGAAGAATCGGAAGTGGCTATGGACGAAGAGCTTGAACTATACCTTGGTACCAAGTCTGAGAAGCAGGTAACAGACCCTCTTCGCTGGTGGATGGGGAAGCGAAAAGTGTTCCCTCGTTTATTGCGAATGGCAATCGATTTCCTTAACATTCCTGGTAAGTAGGGGTTTACCTTGTTTTACCACTAATATATAACTCATTGAATCTGCCCAGGAACGTCAGTTGATGTCGAACGTTTATTTAGTCGTGGCTGGCTCGTGCTACTACATACACGGAACCGATTGACTGCCGCATCAACACGAGCCCTCCTTTGTCTTGGTTCTTGGAGCTGTTTGGGACTTGTTCTTGATCTGGATCTGGATGAAGTCGGTCAACTTGATGAGATTGACGGTAGGGTTGAATTAGAACAGGTAGCGCATATCTTACAAGGCTTAGAGATAGAGTAGACCCGATCGGCTTCCCCTCAGGCAACGCCAGATCCAGTACAGAGCCGGCGTCGTGCAGGCACGATCAGTGTTTTCAATAGCTCATCTCCTGTCGCAGATTCTTCCCTGAGTGTACTCAAGTTGGAGCGCATGCTCGGCGGTCTCGGAGTGCCTTCCGATAATCTAGTAAGCGTCTATGCAAGCCAAACTTCTCTGCCATAGTGCTGCCATCCGACGCTGCACAGTTCACACAACCTTCTGGCTCCTCGCAGGACGAGGCATCCATATCTGCTGCCCCTGCGTCGCGCCTTGTGCAATTGTTAGGGTGAGCCACGCAGCCACGCGCGGAACGGAAGTCCCGGAGCGCCCGTGACGCCGATCCGAGTGGTCGTTCCGTCCCGCAGCCTGTCCTTCCAACTCCATCAACGCATCCAAAATCCCCTTTGTCCAAGACTTGCGTGACGAAACCCGAATGAGGACTAGTACTGTATGCCCTCCATTTCTATTACTTTCACTTTCCTAGTCGATCACCTTTATATCTACATGAACGCCGCCGTTTTCCAACATACTCACACAATTTCTCTAGATGCGCCCCCATATCTTACCTGCCCGACGTCGCCTGACACCACAAAAGCTGGACCCCCTCCCTCGAGTCCCTCAATACAGTCCTGATCCGTCTGTGTGCCCGATCGGCGATTGGCCCTGATGTCCCTACATTTCTTACGCCGGCGCATCCTGTCAACGACCAACTCGTTCCCTAAACTACTGATCCATGTATATTAGCTGTGGACCTGTGGTAGAAGCCCTGCCAAAGGGTAGAGAATTTATTCAGACATCTTTGTGTGTTCTCGAAATCCCCCTGCGTGCATCTACTTTCCTCGGCCTCTCCCTCTCGGACCCATGCGCGTGCCAACGGTACCATTGTTGGCTCGCTTCAGTGCGGCAACTGCGGCTTCACAATGCTCTCAGCCTCTCACAACCTGGGCTCAGCACGCGTCCTTCTGGAGGCCTCGGTATGCGGGCAACAGTGAGTTGGCGCCTTGTTGGTGAGATGCACGCGTGATCTCCTGGCGATCCAACATTGAACCCATGGAGTGACCCATGACCCATGGTAACCTGCATATACCCATGGCAGGCACCCATGGGTGCATGGGTGATCCACCCGCATGGGTGGGGGTGTGGGTGACCTTTTGGGCACCCATGGGTTCACCCGTGCCGATCCCTAAGCGGCAGTGGTGGGTGCAGTGGTGTCGGTGACAGTGCCCCACTGTGAAGTTAGGTTACTCTATTTTGTGTTAGTGTAGTTACAGCAGCGAATACAAATTATACAATATGTTTGTAGTTAGTAAATACAGCCTGACTGGTAGTACCCAAGTGCCACAAGCAGTCCCAACTGCCCCTAGACTGGTTGCAACTAGTTGGCAACCAGTCCCTTCAGGGAACTGGTTCCAACCAGTTGCAACTGGAAGCTGGACTGACATGGACTGGTCCTAATTGGTCTTGGTCCCAGTTGATGTGAAATTGGTGGCAGCAGCAACTGGTCCTGGTCCCAGTTGACCTTTTGGGGGCCAAAAAACTGGACCGGACTGGACCTTAAAACACTACCCACTGCTGCTGGGGCTGGGGCTGGGCCATTGCCACTGGTGCTCGTGTTGCCACACCTGCTTGTGCTGCTGCTGCTGATGTTGCCAACTTGCTATGGCCACTGCTGCAATTGCCCCCGCTGCTGTTGCTACGGCTGCTCTCACTGCCACCATACAAGGAGGTGGGGGTGGTTCATCGTTCATACTCCCCTGCACTTGTTCAGCCCCCATGGTGGTGGTGGTAGTGGTGGTGGTGGTGGTGATGTAGCTGGTATGAGGTGGTGGTGAGTCTGGTGATGCAGTCACTACGACAAGGTGCTGCTCCTGCTGCCGCTGCTGTCGCCTTGGCTGTGGCTGCTGCCACAGCTGCTCCTGCTGGCACCATACAAGGAGGTGCTGGTGGTAGAGGTGGAGGTCATTCGTACTGCTCTGCGCTTGTTTGTCCTCCGAGGCACTGGTGGTGGTGACGCAGTTGCTACGACAAGTGGTGCCGCTGCTCCTGCAGCTGTCACCACCGTGGCTGCTGCTGCCATACAAGGAGGTCCTGCTGATGGTGGTGGGAGCAGTGACGTGGCTGGTATGAGGTGGTGGTGGTGATGCCGTCACTATAACAAGTGGTACCACTGCTCCTGCAGCCGCCACTGCTGTGGCTGCTGCTGCCATACGAGGAGGTCCTGGTGAAGTAGGTGGGGGTCGTTCATTGTTTGTACTCCCCCCCACTTGTTTGTCCCCCGAGGTGCTGATGGTGGTGGGGGTGGTGATGTGGCTGGTATGAGGTGGTGGTGGTGACGTGTGGTGCTGCCTTCGATCCAGTCAAAGAGATCGATAAGCACGTCTTGGCTCTCTCCAACATTCTTAGCCACCTTCGAGGTCCAGGGTCAGAATTGTCTGCAACAATGAAGAAAATTACGCACTATTAGAAAGACACTGATTCCTGCAAAAATAACTTTCATGGGTGATCTCACTACCAGTACCTGTAAAAGCATAATTAGCATGTTAATACTGGAACTTGGTTTTACCTTTTTGGATAGACATGTGGTACACTGGTAGTGAAGGTGAGGAAGTAGTTGAACACACGGTTCACTGGCACTGGCACACAGTGTTACGATCTCTGGTATGCCTGCTATGGTCCGGACTATCTATTTTTACCTACCATGACTCCTGCTGTGACTAATGTGATCCGGCTTGGCAGCGCAGCCTGTGACCAGGCTGCGCTCATACGATACTGCCCCGCGTTACTCGTGACTGATACTGATACGGCACAGCCCTCTGCTGTGTGCTCTACTTACGCTATTGGCCGATACTCGTTATGACTCACAGATGTGACCCTATGTCACATCTAGGCTGTACTGCATTGCTGTTGTGACTCAGATGGCAGTAGCACGTGACCTCCCCTGTGAAGCCTATATAAGGGCTCTAGTTTACGCCAGTCAAGCCCTAAGCTTGACTTAGTTTTGCAATCGACTAAAGTCTTGAACTCCTCACTTCGCTTCCTCTCTCAGACGTGGTCTAGCCCTCTGAGAGCAGTAAGAACTCGCCTCATCTCACACGCCTCTCTGAGTCGCTGCAAGACTCAGCTCTGGATCGCGTCCCTAGATATCATCCCTATCTAGACGCTTATCTACTTCGCGTTTACTCTAAGTCACTCATCATCCCTGCGGTCACGTGGGAAGGAGCTCGCTACCTTCGTGCTCAAGCCACTCACACTCAGTCACTCGCACACAGGCACGTGCTCTCACACCATACCCACGTGACGCATCTTGCACACAGTCTCACCTCGCACAAGTCGTGCTACCGGCCCATCGAGCCGTAACATAAGTCAAGCTTCCTTCACCGTTGTGGATGGTGCGCCACCACATCAGAACTCACTTGAAAGAAGATTATCCTAGACCACCCACGATCCGCACGTTCCGGATACTAGCCTCCGCCGACGCTGTAGAGTTCGTCCCAGGAGCAGCAAAACACGAAACTCGTCAAGAAAGACACATGGGCTTACACGCATACTTCTGCAGAAGCCAATACTGCCCATATCACGGCACACAGTAAAAGACTATACCTGGTATAGCAAGGAAGCCTGCACACTTCGCAGCAACACTGGAACTCAACACATACGATGAATATCTCCATCGCTTAGGACACCTCTACGAACAAAAATTCGTCCTTGACAGCTGGGGTCAACAGATCGACCAAGCAGCAGACCAACACGAGCTCATTTGCCTGGTTACGTGTGTAACAGGTCCCACGGAACTCCACCGATCCCTCCAAATCGAGGTAATAGTCTTCGACCAAGTATACAAAGAGTGGCAAGATGAGTTTGTAACCCTTGAAGCAGCACTCACCCTCTTACTCCTCATCCAGCGCTCTGGAGAGACAACGCAGAACCCATAGGTATCGCACACCAGCAGAAGTTGATCCTGATCAACTAGCAGCTGCCATTGCCTGGACTGAAAGACAACTCGCTTGCGCATGAACCGACATTGCAAACCACGCACAGGTCTGCGAGTGGACGTGCATAGGAGAATACAGTCCCAACCATCTACTACTGGACGACATCCTTCGACAGATCGAAGCCTTCGCAAGAGAAATTGAACACATTGTCAATGCCTACTTCAAGGCAGCCGGCTTCCCCTTGTAAAAGGAAGAAAAGTAACCCTGGAGATAATCAGAGCTGACATCCGCGCAAACGCACTCACCAGAGTCCCTGTTAGGATCAACAATGACCTCCCAGACTACATCAAAGGCAAAGCCTATTGGCGACGCAATCGGGAAGACACCCACTGGTGCTACCACATCTGCCTCTTCACCGCAGTAGGGATTGTTGAAAGACCTATTGAGTACATCAACAACGACTGGTACATCCTTGACCACAATCAAGGGAGCTACATCACCAGCCTCAAGGGACTTCTCGATCGAGAAAACGTCAACGAAACAGGACTAGGCCATAGCTCTCTCAGGCCAGAGTCACCAGAAGCAATTGAGGTAGACCCTCCAAGTGCTAACACATCCTCCTTCCAAAGCGCAGACAAAGGAGAAGAACCCACACCAGGGCCAGCCCCACAAGTCATCACACCTCTAGAAGAGTTCCTTAGCACAGGGCTCCAGGACGTAGCAACGCTACAAGGAAGCAATCTGCTTCAACCAGAAACAGGCGCAACCCCACACCTATTACAAATCGCACACACAGCAACACAACCGACAGCACCCCCACCGATACTCCAAATGCCCAATCCACCAGCAATGGCCGCACCAGCACCCGCCACCGCAGCAGCACAAACCAATGGATGGCTCAAAGGAAAAGAGCCCACAACCTTCGAAGGCGACCAGGCCAAAAGCGAAGCCTTCCTCAGAGAATTCCGGCTCTACAGGATCCTGAACTGAGCTGACGAAAACATAACTAACCCATATGCAAGAGTGGCGCTTGCCCTGTCCTTCATTAGGGGACCCCTTGTCGACGACTGGGGAGACGCACAATCTGCCAGTCTCATAGAAAAGACCACCCGTGTGGTCAACAGGATCGCAGAGAATGATGAAGCCCTTTGGAACAGCTTTGAGGCAGACTTCAACAGCCGCTTCACGGACACAGCCAAGGCCCAGAATGCCTATAACAAGCTCATGGCTCTTCAAATGCAAGGCAACGACATTGATGGCTACATCACGTCATTCAACCACTACATCCGCAACTCAAACTGGACAATGGGCAACCAAGGAACCCTAGAAAAGTTCAAAAGAGGACTTCGTCGAGGCATTGCCCTCAGCGTCATGAACCGCGAAAACATCCCTATGACCATCGAAGACTGGCAAGAGGCAGCCAGAAAGGAAGTGCTCAGGCGGGCCCAGATTGACGCAGATCTAGGGCCAGCGCCGCAACAAGGACACTTCATTCCGCGCCCCACCTTCTTCAAGACACAAAGCAAGCCGGCCACAAAGCCGAAGAACGACGGCTACACACCCATGGATGTGGATGCGGCACAGACAAGTGCGCCGCCCCACATGGGAGGACCCCTCACTGATGAAGAGCATCAACAACTCCGCAAAGAAAACAAGTGCTTCTACTGCAAAGCAGTGGGACACACAGCGAACAAATGCCGCAAAAAGCAAGCTGCGAGACCACCGCGTGCATCACGGGTCGCAGAAATACAAAAGGAAGAGCTCATGCCCAGCGACAGTGCAAGCCAGACCAGCTCCCAAACGGCGACCAGCGATGTCGTCACCCAGATACGCTCTATGACCATGGAAGAGCAAAGGGGCATTTATGATACCATACTTACTGAAGACTTGGATTTTTAAAGAAGCTCGATCTATCGGCCTGGGATCAAGCTTCGCACATATGTACCATGTACATGTCTCATCAGAAGAGCGTTAATGTTGATATTCTCTTTTTGAGCACGAATGGGAAGGCCAAGGAAAAAGCCCTCATAGACAGCGGGGCAACGGACAACTTCATAGACCAGAAAACGGCATGACGACTGCGCCTGGTTCCTCGCAAACTAAAGGAACCGCAACTACTCTACAATGTAGATGGCACCAAGAACCGCAGCGGTTGGGTAGTGAGCTACTGCGACCTGCTAGTATCAAGGAACAAGAACGAAAGTGTACAACGCTTCTTCATCGCCAACCTAGGAAGGGATCGCATCATACTAGGCTTCCCATGGCTGCAGCACTTCAACCCACAAATCAACTGGACCAAGGGGCAGATCGGCAGTGAATCCTTCACCACCAAAATTACCAGCAGACGGGCCCCAGACCCCCCAAGAAACCTAATGAGGTATGCACAATTACTAGGAGCCACGCTGAGAGCGCAACAATGGGAGGAAGGAGACACACTCATCCTCCGGATCAACCGCACTAACATAGCACAAGAATGGGCTATCAAGGCCCACCAGCAACACACCGCACCAACCATGCAGGACGTACCTTCAGAGTACCAGCGACACTGGCGCGTGTTCTCAGAAGGGGAAGCCCAATGCTTCCCACCAACATGAGAAGATGACCACGCCATCACCCTGAAACCGGATGCGCTGGCAACCCTAGACTGCAAGGTCGATCCGCTCAACCCGCAAGAGATGCTTGCGGCAGACAAGTGGATTCAGGAACACTTGGAGAAGGGATACATCCAGCTGTCAAAGTCACCCTATGTGGCACCCTTCTTCTTTATCAAGAAGAAGGTTGGATCCCTACGGCCAGTACAAGACTACCGCATGCTGAACAGCTGGACCATCCGTGATGTATACCCGCTCCCAGACATCTCCGTACTCACCAGAAATCTTGAGGGCCGTGCCCTGTTCACCAAGTTCGATATTCGCTGGGGATATCACAACATCCGCATCAAGGAAGGCGACCAATGGAAGGCAGCCTTCAAAATGCCGCAGGGGCTCTTTGAGCCTAACGTAATGCTATTCGGACAATGCAACACACCAAGCACCTTCCAACGGGTCATGGACCGACTCCTACAACCGTTGAAGCTCAAATATCCGAGGATGGTCTTTGTCTACATGGACGACATCCTCATCGTGACGCCCCTTGACCTTGAACTACACAGATGCATCGTACATGAACTTCTGGACCTCTTCGAGGCAGAATCATTCTTCCTCAAACCACAGAAGTGCCTCTTTGAGCAGAGGTGAGTCAAATACTTGGGACTCATCATTGACAGCAAATCGCTTCGCATAGAGTCCAGCAAACTCACAGGAATAAAGGAGTGGCCCAGAGTCCTCAAAAGCGTCAAGGAGCTGCAATCCACACTAGGGGTGCTAGGCTACCAGCGACCGTTCATTCCAGGGTTCGCGGAGATTGCCAGACCCCTCACCAACCTCCTTAAGAAAGGCGTGCCCTTCGTCTGGACCGATGAGTGCACGCAAGCAGTAGACAAGTTGATCAGCATCGTCACCAGTGATCCAGTCCTCTGGCAGCCGAGCCCCGCATGCCCCTACGAGCTTGAAGTGGATGCCTCACAAAACGCAACAGGCGCCATCCTATACCAATGTGATGCCCAGGGCAGACGACGCCCAGTGGGCTATGACTCAAAAACCTTCACTGCTGCAGAACGCAACTATCCCATTTGGGATCGAGAATTCCTTGCTATTGTGTGAGGGCTGGAACATTGGCGCCATCTCCTTATGGGCGCACAACACCAAGTGGTGGTCGTCACGGACCACAAAAACTTCCAGTACTACCGCTCACCTCAGAAAATCAACCGGCACATCGCACACTACATACTGACCCTCGGTGACTACGACGTCACCCTCGTCCACCGACCCGGCGCCAGCAACAGGGCCAACGCCCTGTCGCGACGACCGGACTTCAACAAAGCCAGCTCTGACAACGAGGAAGTCATCACACTCCTGAGTCAACTCTTCGCCAACGCCGCGGAAACCGTGGACATGGAAGACGACATTATCAGTAGGCAGAAGGACCACGAGACCACCCTCAGCATGTGGGCGAAAACTTACCTGCTAGAATGCTGACCCAGAGGAGCCTGGTGGCATGGCAGCCGCCTGGTTGTCGTGGCAGACAACAGCCTTAGGAGGGGAGTAATTTCCCTTCACCATGACTCACAGACCGCTGGCCACCCAGGAATCCTCAAGACATGCCTAATGATCGCACAGAACTACTGGTGGCCCAACATGAAACAGACAGTCCTCGCCTATGTCAAGGGATGCGCCACCTGCCAAGCCACAAAAGCCAACATGACCAAGCCAGCACCACCCATAGTACCTATCACCACAAACGCCTCAGCACTACCATTTGAGACAGTGGCCCTAGACCTCATCATTAAGCTCCCTAAGTCACAAGGTTTCGACTCAATTCTCACCATCACAGATCACGATTGCTCCAAGGCAGCTATTTTTATACCCTGCAACGAGGCCAGTACTGCACCGGAGATAGCCGCGCTCTATGCCCAAAACGTCTTCCCGCATCACAGCATTCCCCGAAAGATCATCAGCGACCAAGGAACACACTTCGCCTCACACTTCCCCAGGGAACTATGCAAGATCCTTGGGATCTCACAGAACATCAGCACGGCCTACCACCCTCAGACAGATGGCCAATTGGAGAGGACAAACCAGTGGCTAGAACAGTACTTGTGCATCTACGTTAACCACCAACAGAATGACTGGGCCTCCTTGCTACTCATTGCCCAGTACACTCACAATGCATGGCCCAGCAGCACGACCAAGAAAGCCCCATTCGAACTCCTCTTAGGACACATTCCTTGCGCCCATCAGCCCCCAAGATCCGAGAAAATGCTGACCATCAATGAGCGACTTGATCGCATCAAAGAAGCCCATACTGCAGCACAGACGGCCATCACTAATGCCCAGACCATGGTAGCCAACAGGAAGGGAGCCAAATTCAGACCATTCACGAAAGGACAGAAGGTCTGGCTCGAAGGAAAGAACATCCAAGTCATGCAGCCGAGTGCCAAGCTCGCAGCCAGGTGATATGGCCCATTTACCATCACCAACGTCATTTCCCCAGTAGTATACCAAGTCGCAATACCCCTGCAGTGGAAACTCAGAAAAGTCCATGATGTTTTCCACGCCAGTCTGCTGACACCATACGTAGAAACCCCCGAACATGGCTGGAACTTCAAAGAACCGCCTCCTGATGTCATCAACGGAGAAGCAGAGTATGAAGTCGAGGCCATTCTAGACCACCGCCTATTTGGAAAAGCAAAAACCCCTCAGTACCGCATCAGATGGAAAGGATACTCCACAGCAGAAGACACATGGGAACCGCGCAGCAATCTGAAACATGCGCTAAAATTAGTACTCAAGTATCACCGAGAAAACTCCACCGCAGTTCGGAAAATGCTTATAAGGACTGCCCTCAGCTCAGCAGGAACATCACCACTTCGTTCCCTTCGTACCCCATCTCCACCACCAGCCTATTCCACGCTCTCCATGACCACTGATGGCCCACAACAAGTCCAACAGCTCCAAGAGAAAGGCAGCAGCAGCCCTACCAGTACGACCCCTGTGACGACGACCAGCCCTCAGGATGACAGTGGCCCCTGCGCCATACAGGTCCCCTTCTCCGCCCGCATACTCACCATCGTCAACAGCGACGAGACCAGCAGCAGCTTGGATGGCGACACCAGTTCACTCCGCGACACCTCAGCCAGCCCTCAGCCTGGAGCAACAGGCCAACCAGCTCCTGGCGGAAGTTCTCCAGTCCCTAGCCTGCACTCAGACTACGCCGATCACCCCCTCAGCGCAGACAACTTCTGTGGGACGTGTAATGCCCCCGTACATATCGGCGACGGGCACACCACTTGGAGCCCGTCACGAGAGGCAGCTGTCGCAGATGCTCAGCGACTACCACAGCAGTTGGGCGCAATCCCTAGGAATCCCTCCATTACCGCCACCAGCATGGGCCAGCAGACCGCCCACACGACCCCTACGCCGATCCGCAGCTACGCAAATGTCGCCGCCGCCGCCCTCAGTCAAGGAGGAGGAACGCCCATCGTCAATACCAGTGCCCCAACACCAGGCTACGGCCAGCCCACCAGCACCATCGGCTATGATGGTTATTTCCTGCGCTGGCATAGACTTGACGACAACCCAGGTGACAGGAACATTATCCTTGTGCCTGATCATAACAACCACCTTGTCCCAGCCACCTACTACACACACTTCCCACACTTCGACGAGCCCGTCATCCTAGGGCGGCTCACGACCAACTCCCCCATCTTCGCCGAGCTGCTGTACGCTAAGCCTCACAACGACAAACACCTCCCCGCCATCGACGACTGGGATCTCATGCCCCTCAACGGGAATCATCCTCACCGCCGCCATGTCAACAAGCTGGTCGACGATCTCAGGGACCTGGGGCTGACGGCTGACGTCCACAGGTACCACATCAGTATTCATGCCCTCCATCACCAGCTCGCCGTGGAGTACGCCCACCTTACCCGCCTGCCCGCGAACCGCAATGACTACTCCACTGCCCAGCTGGAGCAAGACGCCGCCCTTGTGCGCCGCAGCCATGAGCTGCAGGACAAGCTGCGGCTCATCGAGCTGCGCCTCTATGAGGCTGCCGTCATGTCATGCATCGGCCCTAAGCTGGACCAAATACTAGCGTGACCCGTCATGCTGCCCCTCGACTACTATCTGCGGGGGCGCCCTGCCACCCATCAGACCAATGTCATTGCCGCACTCCCTGTGTGGATCACTCCCCACACTCGTCCAAGGCAAACCTCTCCTCCCCGCCGAGTCGTCCCACTTCGGCACGCATGTGCCGCTCCTCCGGCCTGAATGCCATGGCAGCCATTCCCCCTTAGGAGGGGGCGTACTGTTACAATCTCTGGTATGCCTGCTATGGTCCGGACTATCTATTTTTACCTACCATGACTCCTGCTGTGACTAATGTGATCCAGCTTGGCAGTGCAGCCTGTGACCAGGCTGTGCTCATACGATACTGCCCCGCGTTACTCGTGACTGATACTGATACGGCACAGCCCTCTGCTGTGCGCTCTACTTACGCTATTGGCCAATACTTGTTATGACTCACAGATGTGACCCTATGTCACATCTAGGCTGTACTGCATTGCTGTTGTGACTCAGATGGCAGTAGCACGTGACCTCCCCTATAAAGCCTATATAAGGGCTCTAGTTTACGCCAGTCAAGCCCTAAGCTTGACTTAGTTTTGCAATCGACTAAAGTCTTGAACTCCTCACTTCGCTTCCTCTCTCAGACGTGGTCTAGCCCTCTGAGAGCAGTAAGAACTTGCCTCATCTCACACGCCTCTCTGAGTCGCTGCAAGACTCAGCTCTGGATCGCGTCCCTAGATATCATCCCTATCTAGATGCTTATCTACTTCACATTTACTCTAAGTCACTCGTCATCCCTGCAGTCACGTGGGAAGGAGCTCGCTACCTTCGTGCTCAAGCCACTCACACTCAGTCACTCGCACACAGGCACGTGCTCTCACACCATACCCATGTGACGCGTCTCGCACACAGTCTCACCTTGCAC
>QLOS01000599.1:0-19554 GCA_003313725.1 Russula sp. MG48 | reverse complement strand
ACCTTTTTTTTCTAAGTCAACCCAACGTAGCTTAGTGGGCAGTTTCAACTTTGGGTGAGCGTGCAGCTCCATCCACCTACAAAGCCCTTGATGGCTTTCTTCCGAGTGCTCCTTCGCTCAGATTGCTTGTGCCCTTGAACTGATCTTTCGCCAGCGACGGCGATGGGACAGGGGAAGACGACAATGACAGGGGCGTGTACGACTTGAGCAGCAAGCAGCACGTCCTAAGCTGGTGCGACTGCATCCGCTTCAAGTGGACCGTCAGGCCCAACGGCGATAACGCGCCCGGCGCACCCGTGGCGTGCTCTATCTGGCAGTGCAGCTCGTCCTCGTCCTCCTATTCGCTATCCAGCACCCCGCGCAGGGCATCGCACCAGCGCTTATTATCACTCGCCTCACTCTTGGACTTTCGAGTACGCCATCCGGAAGGCTCGGCAGTGGAGCAGTGTCATCGTTGCAGCCTGTACATACCCGGGTGCAGACAAAGGCCCTTGGCGGTAGCAGTACTATGAGCGCCATCACATGGCGTCCCCGTAGGCGAGCCTGTGTGACTGGGCGAGCGCCCCTCCTCCGCGTGCAGCTGCATCCACTCCATCGCTGCCTCCGGTTCGTCATCCTCCCCGTCCTCCTTGCGCAGACTCCGCAAGCCGAGCACAAGAGCTTGAGGTGCATGCTGATGAAGATGGTGATAAAGCCTACGATGAGGGACAGTGTGTTTACTGGGTTACCGGTTCCCTCTGGATAGTTCAGTGTATGAGGGATGGCAATGTGAGGAGGGTAGAGTGGCAACGCATACACATTGGTGGAGACAGTATCGAGAGAAGTAATCCAAAGTACCAATCCCTACATGTACTAGTAAACAATGCGTTAGTGAATTAACGACACGTTAACGACGCATCAATGATGCGTTAATGATGCATTGGCGAATTAATGGTGTGATAATGATGTTAATGGTGCATTAGCAATTAACGATGCGTTAATGATGTGTTAATGATGCGTTAGCAAATTGTATGATGCATTAGTGAGCCATTTAGTCTATTATCTTCTATTATCTCGCTTAATCTGCTCGCTAACGCGGGAGGTTTTTCCCGATGTCACTCCTTGTCTGGATGTTGAAGCAAGCCAACAAGACGAACAAGGACATCTGCTTCCACCATCTTGGAGCGGAAATCGTCTGCCGGATCGTCAGTCCTCGCACAGTCAAAAAAAATAGAGGAACCCACCAAAGTCTGCCAAGGTGGTGATGGCATTGACAGTTGACCGTTGTACGTCCGTGTTCCTATCTTGAAGCAAGCCAACAAGACGAGCAAGGACATCTGTTTCTGCCATGAAATCGTCTGCCAGACCGTCAGTCCCCGCACAGTACAAAATGATATATCGACCTACCGAATTTCGCCAAGGCAGTAATGGCTCTGATAGGTGACTGACGTACGTCCTCGTCTGGATGTTGAAGCAAGCCAAAAAGATGAGCAAGGACATCTGCTTCCACCATCTTGGGGCGGAAATCGTCGGCTGGACCATCTATCCCCGCACAGTACAAAATGATATCAACCTACTGAATTTCGCCAAGGCAGTAATGGCTTTGTTAGATGATTGACGTACGTCCTCGTCTGGATGTTGAGGCAAGTCAACAAGACGAGCAAGGATATCTGCTTCCACCATCTTGGAGTGGAAATCGTCTGCCGGATCGTCAGTCCTCGCACAGTCAAAAATGATATAGGAACCTACCGAAGTCTGCCAGGGTGATGATGGCATTGACAGTTGACTGTTGTACGTCCGTGTCCCTATCTTGAAGAAAGCCAACAAGACGAGCAAGGACATCTGCTTCCACCATCTTGGAGCGAAAATCGTCTGCTGTACCATCTGTCCCCACACAATACAAAATGATATATCAACCTACCGAATTTCGCCAAGGCAGTAATGGCTTTGATAGATGACTGACGTACGTCCTCGTCTCGATGTTGAAGCAAGCCAATAAGATGAGCAAAGACATCTCCTTCCACCATCTTGGAGCGGAAAATATCTGCCGGATCGTCAGAGCCATTTGGTAGCGGCACTTATGCCTGAATGGACGGCTGAGGCAACCTTTCTGATCTTCTTAACAATCCTAGCACCAAAGGTCGTCTTACCAATCGCAGCTCCAAATAAGCCTCCAACACCTGCGCCGATAAAAGTAAAGGCAGCAGGGAATGCTCCGCCTATGGCTACGCTTTGGGCCATTGCAAACAGACTCCCAGCTGCGACATTACCGATAGTAGCTTCCCACGCAGCTGCCGCCGTGCCTAGAATTCCCATTAGGTCATATATGAGGAATGGAGTCTGCGTGAATAATGGGTAGGCTGGGGAACTTACCAGCGACGGGCCCGATGGAGCTAAAGCCTATCGCACCCAAGACTGCGGCGACCAAAGGGCCTGCAATGAGAGCGCCGCCAATCGCAGCAGCGGTCACTATGACTAGACGGATTATTGAGTACAGTAGACACGGCGTGCGCCATTGTGGCACCATTACTTATAGTTCATTGGAAAGCAAGAGATGAATCACAAAGAGGGGGAGGGTATTCCCGTAGAGGAAATCAAACGGATTGATAAGGTTGACAAAAGAGAGGGATGGCAGGTACAAGCCAGTATGACATGTCGAGCGCTGTGTTCGAGGCCTCAGTGAACGCCACATACATATGGTCGAGGCGGGTATGAGATAGCTTACCGGAGTGTGAGTGTGTTTTTTTTTATAACCCGAATTTGTATTCCGCCGCGCGTACAACTTTGCACAGAGGCGGACAGCGTAAGCTACAGCCATGGGCAGTGATAGGGTGTCACGGTAGAGTGTGGTTGGGCGCGTGAGTCTTGTGATGTAGGTTACGCCCGGGCCGGGCCGTGTGAGTATCCGACAGCAACGCTCGCTCTATGTCGAGCCACTCGTACCCAGGCTCATCCCCGTCTCCTTATACCCGTCGCATCTCACACTACCCATCTCAGCCAGCATCACCACCAGCATCTGCCTATTTCGCACCGTCTACAACCGATGAACACGAAATGCAACCTATCCCTGGCGCACAGGCTCATTTTTCGAGTACTGTACCACCACCTTTAAGCGGCATGGTATTGGTTCCAACACCCCATACTCCGCTGGTTTCCCCGCCCTTGACACCATTCGCTCCGCAGCGACAGAGCAGGATCCATCCGGTATCTGGAACAGGTTGCTTAGTTTGGTGAAAGACGGTGGCAGCCCGGAAGAAAACGGTTACACGCCTATTCTCAAGGTTGAGCAGATGGCGTCGGCCAAATACTCGTGTTACGATGCAGAAGTGCGTTTCATTGTTTTTGCTTGTCATCGTTTCCCTTCCTAAAAAAACATTTTTTGGTAGGACGTCGTTTCGCAGTTTCACACCCTCCACCACCCACGGTTTGACTGCCGCTATCATCCCTTCGCTTCGCCAGATCCATGGTTACAATGAGTTCTCAGTATCTGCCCCTGAACTTCCTCTCCTCAAGTTTGCCAAAATGTTCTACGAGAGTCCCCTCATCCTTCTCCTATGCGGAAGTGCATTTGTTAGTGCTATCACGGGTATTGTCAAAGACGCCACGAGCATCGCCATCGCCATCGTTATTGTCCTCACCGGTCCGTATTCCCTCCTTGCTCACACACGACTCCTCGAATCAACCCTTTCTCCCCTCCCCTCCAGTCGGCTTCGTACAGGAACGACGCTCAGAGCAGTCGCTTGAAGCGCTCAACAAGCTCGTTCCCCACCACTGCCGCATTATTCGCGACGGAGTGCAAATTCACCTCCTCGCCAACGAGGTTGTCCCAGGTGACCTCGTTACCTTCACCACGGGCGACCGCGTCCCCGCTGATGTGCACTTACTCACCGCGGTCGATCTTGAGATTGACGAGAGCAGTCTGACGGGTGAAACTATGACGCGGAGAAAGGATGTTACCCCATGTCCTGACGGCACCGAGATGGCCGAGAGAGCGTGTATCGCGTATATGGGCACGTTGATGCGAAGCGGCACGTCCTATTTTTCCTTTTCTTTCGCCGCTAACTGAGGCCCAACCACATGGAGGTCGTGGTTCGGGCGTCGTCATGCCACCGGCTCACAGACCGAATTTGGTGTCGTCTTTAGTATGGTACAGGACGTCGAGGAGCGGCGCACCCCGCTCCAGCACAATATGGACGAGTTGGCGAAGAAGCTCTCCATGCTTTCTTTCGGCATCATTGGCGTCATCTGCCTCATCGGCATTTTTCAACACCGTCCCTGGCTCGAAATGTTTACTATTGGAGGTTTGCCTTGTACTGGTGGCTCTGGAGGATGAGCTTATTAATCATGTATGGTGGTTAGTATCATTGGCGGTTGCAGCCATCCCAGAAGGCCTGCCTATCGTGACAACGGTTACACTCGCGCTTGGCGTGTTGCGCATGGCGAAGCGCAAGGCGATTGTCAAGAAACTTCATTCGGTCGAAGCGCTTGGCTCCGTCTCCGTGATCTGCTCTGACAAGACAGGTACCCTTCCTCGTCTGCTTCGCTGCCACGTTCGTCGAACTAAAGCCGATTGATTCAGGCACCCTTACACGAAATGAACAAACCGTCACAGAGTTATACGCGGTCGACGAGCCTGTACACATCGACCCCACTGCGCCCGCACCTCCCTCTCGTTTCTCGCCCGCACTGCGCAAAACTCTCGACGTCGGCGCGTTGTGCAATAATGCGAGCGCCGTGCGCAATGAAGATGGGAACTATGTCGGACAGGCAACAGATGTTGCCCTACTTAATACTCTCTCAGTATTTGGCCTTCCCGATCCGCGGCAGGTAAGCGGGCAATCATCGACTCCTAGCCGCAGCTGTACTGACGTATCCCGTAGACCTTCACACGCAGTTTCGAACGCCCATTCAGTTCAGATTTGAGGAGTATGGCTGTCTCTGGTACGCATACCATCGTGGGCTCCACAAATCTCGGCAGCGCGCAATCCAACATCCCCGGACGAGAGATGTACTACGTCAAGCATCGACGCGATCCTCCCGCGATGCAAGTTCTACCATGTCGCAGAGGACTCAACACCCGCCCTCGACTCAAACACACGTTCGGTCATCGCCAGCAAGGCACAAGCCGCCGCGACTCGCGGACTGCGGGTGCTCGCGATGGCATACAGCTACGGTAACCTCGAGATGACTGGGTCTGTCACCTCCCCGCCGTCTGGCACCTCGTCACCTTCGTCAGGCGTCACCAACAGCCACATGGACAAGGAGAAGGCGGTGCACCTCATATTTGCGGGCTTCGCCGCGATGTTGGACCCCCCGCGTAAGGGCGTCGCGGACGCCATCGCGGAGCTGCAACGCGGTGGTGTGCATGTTGTCATGATCACAGGTGACGCGGAGGAGACGGCGCTGTCGATCGCCAAGGACCTCGGGATGCGCGGCGCGACGAACAGGAATGCGTGCCTGACGGGCGCCGAGCTTGACCGACTGAGCGCCGCGCAGCTGCGCGAGCGTGTCGGTAACGTGAGCGTGTTTGCGCGCACGAGTCCGAAGCACAAGGTAGCGATCGTTGAGGCGTTCCAGGCGCGCGGCGCGGTCATGGCCATGACCGGTGATGGAGGTGAGCGTTGTCTCTTTTCCAATCCCGTGACTATGTGCTTATGTTTGCGGTTGGTACGTAGTAAACGATGCGCCGGCACTGAAGATGGCAGACATTGGTGTATCGATGGGCAAGAGCGGGACGGACGTCGCCAAAGAAGCTGCCGACGTCTCATTCTCGTCGATGATAACTTTGGCACCATCTTGCCGGCTGTGGTCCTAGGAGGGTGCGTCGCGTTGAATTATCCACGACACCATTTGTTGACTGGTTGTCGGTCTGATGATACAGGCAAATCGATATTCCATAATATTCAGAACTTCCTGTCTTTCCAGCTGAGCACCGCCGCGGCGGCACTCACACTGATCACCTTGAGCACAATGTTCGGGCTGAGCAATCCGCTCAACGCGATGCAAATCCTGTTCATCAACATCCTCATGGACGGTGTGTTGCCTTCTCTCTCGGCGTCCTCGTCACACCTTAGGTTCTCTCTCATGATTCCTACGCTCTTCAGGCCCTCCGAGTCAGTCGCTTGGCGTTGACCCCGTTGACCACGATGTGATGCGCAAGCCGCCACGGAAGAAGGACGAGCCGATTATCAACCGGCGTATCCTGGCGCGCGTCATTTTTTCCGCGCCCATCATCGTCCTCGGCACGCTTTTCGTCTACTACTTTGCTCTCTCAGACGACAACATCATATCACGCCACGACCAGACGATGGTACGGATTCCCGCTGCCACCTCTCCTCCTTCCGGCGACAGTAGTACTCACAGAAAGCACTCAGACGTTCTCGTGCTTCGTCTTGCTTGACCTCGTATCGGCGATCCAGAACCGCGGACTTGGCTGCGGCCTGACGCAGAACCGGATGCTGCTCGTCACGGTCGCGATCTCGTTCCTGTCGCAGCTCGGGCTCGTCTACGTCCCCTTCATGCAGGCAATCTTCCAAACCGAGGCGCTCCCGACGGACGACCTGTTCTTGCTGGTCGTGCTCGCTGCGTCGTCGTTTGCGCTGCACGAGGGCCGACGGCGGTATGAACGCGCGCTGAACCAGAGTGAGACGTACGCGGCTGCGATGGAGGAGCTTGCATGACGGAGTGGTTGCTGCGATGAGGAAAAAGAAAGAGGCAATATCCGTAGCAGCGTCTGATCTTATCTGCTATACTGCGTTTTGTCGGTCGACTGTGACCCGGGTGGACTCGCACCACGGGTTGGGAGGGGGGTATTCGGGGATGGAGTTGGCTGACTTGTGTAGATAGAACATCGCTAGAGGGGTTGGGCGAACATTGCTTAGAGTAATAGTTAAAGTATCATTACAGTTATACCCGTTGATCACTATGCCCGGATATAGTCGAGCATTACCGACTTGATGCAGGCACGACTGCATGACTTGGTATTACTGCCAGTAAGGGAGTAAGGGCTGGGCGGTAGCGAAGGTCAAGGACACGCGCGGCGTTGGCGCAGACAACAGTATTAATCTCGACTCGGGACAATTTTGCGGCCTGAGTGGTGAGGCAGGTACCACACTCCGGAAACAGGATAGATAGTTAACCAGCATTTCCGTCATTAATGAATATGAACCAAATGACAGTACTAGTAGTACATTAGGCAACCCAAAAATTTCTGACAATGACATCCTGCATATCCATGAATTTAATATACGCCGCTACTGAGCACTCTCTCGGAACACCACAAGCATGGAACGGGTAAATCCGCATTTCGTCATCTCGTTGCGCGAGTCCTCTGTCGCAAGTCAGGGATTGCCGTTGATGATGACAGATATCTAAGCTTACCGTGGGCCTCCAATTCGGCAACACAGGTAATGAAAGAACGAGGCAAATCTGGCGGAAATTCCTCCGGCAGACCTTCAGCACTGCATTCTGAAAGCATCGCCACGAGGCAAGAGATAAAACGAGAACACAACAACCTGCTTCGCGTTTCCTCTATGGATGGTAAGTATCTGTACGTTCCAATAATTATGACGTTGTACCATATTTTGCCAACTCCCCAACCGCATCGAGTAACATACATTGCTCCTCGCAGTAAGAGAGTTGTATGATGCCCACCATAGACGTCACAAAGATGTATTCGCACAAAAGTTCACGGAAATCATCTGCAAACGTTTGAATATAATCATGTAGTTCTAACAGGAAACCCACCGTATTTCGCTAACTCTGCAATAGCTTTGAGCGAAAGCCCACGGAAATAATGATTGTTATCCTCTAGCATGTCCATTAAGACCCTGAGAAGACCAGCTTCCAAAAGAGCCGAGCGGCAATTGTCTGCAACTCGTTAAAAACGCGTAGTAGTCCCTTTATGACGGGGAGAGATCATACCTCTTTCAGACGATTGACAAATACAGCGGAGGCAAGCCTGTCGTACATCCTTGTCCGAGTCACTCTGGATATCATAATCGGCGATGAGGCTTTTGCCGTAAAAATGGGGTAACAAATCTTTGAAGACATCGGGCCACCTCGAGGCATCAAGGACATCTGCAGGACAATGAGGCACAGCAAACTGAACTGAACAAGACCGTATACCATGCTTGGCGTATTGAGTCACACAATCGATTGATGAGCATTGGACCTCTGGTTGATTGTGATTCAAGTTATTGACCAAACTGGGTGTGACATCGACTTGCAGGGAAGATCGGAGACAATCTAAAACACTCTAAGAATCGTAATACTGAAGATTCAGCTGTGACAACAGACCATATTTGGCCAGCTGGCCAATGACGTTGGTTGAGAATTGTTGATTAAAGGCGTCCCCACTTTCAATCATCTTGACTAACCGTTGAATTGTTTGCGCATCCGACACCTCAATCGGGATATAATCTGATAAATGATAAATAGTCGCCCATTTGCAAAGTGGGCTGGCGTACCGGATTCGACCATGGCAGTAATGACCCGGATTTGTGACTCTCGCACATCCGGGTCTAAGCGCTGAAGGGAGTCAACAAGGCCGAAAAGGACGCAGGTTTCCACCATCTTAGAGTGAAAAATATCTGCTTGATGATCAGCCCTTGAACAGTTCAAAATAAGATAACAACATACCGAATTTCGCCAAGGTGATGATGGTCTTGGCAGATAACTCTCGTTTACAGAAGTCCGAGTTCTGAAGCAAGTCAACAAGACAAGCAACAACATCTGTTCCCACCATCCTGGAGCGGAAATCGTCTGCCAGACCATCAGTCCCCACACAGTACAAAATGATATATCAACCTACCAATTTTTGCCAAGGCAGTAATGGCTTTGAGAGATGGCTGAAATATCTTTATGTTCCTATGTTGGAGCAAGCCAATAAGATGAGCAAGGACATCTGTTTCCAGCATTGTGGAGTGGAAATCATCTGCCAGATCATCAGTCCTCACACAGCCAAAAATGATATAGGAACTCACTGAATTCTGCCAGGGTGGTGATGGCCTCAGCACTGGCATATGCCAGTGAACTGTCCTGAAGCAAGTCAACAAGACAAGCAACAACATCTGTTCCCACCATCCTGGAGCGGAAATTGTCTGCTAGACCATCAGTCCCTGCACAGTACAAAATGATATATCAACCTACTGAATTTTGCCATGGCAGTAATGGCTTCAAGAGATGCCAGTGGCTGAAATATGTTCATGTCTCTATGCTGGAGCAAGCCAACAAGATGAGCAAGGACATCTGTTTCCAGCATCTTGGAGCAGAAATCATCTACCAGACCATCAGTCCCCACACAGTACAAAATGATATATCAACCTACCAAATTTTGCCAAGGCAGTAATGGCTTCAAGATATGGCTGAAATAAGACCCTGTCCCCATGTTGGAGCAAGCCAACAAGATGAGCAAGGACATCTGTTTCCAGTATCTTGGAGTGGAAATCATCTGCCAAACCATCAGTCCCCACACAGTACAAAATGATATATCAACCTACCAAATTCTGCCAAGGCAGTAATAACTTTGATAGATGACTGATGTATGTCAAGGTCCCCATTCCAGTCCTGATAGTGAAGAGAACCAACAAGATGAGCAAGGACATCTATTTCCAGCATCTTGGAGTGGAAATCATCTGCTGGATCATCAGTCCTCACACAGTACAAAATGATATATCAACCTACCAAATTTCATCAAGGCAGTAATGACTTTGACAGATGTGTCACTTATGCAGTGATATTGAAGCAAGCCAAGACAACCAAGGACAACTGTTTCCAGCATCTTGGAGCGGAAATTGTCTGCCAGATCATCAGTCCTCATACAGTCAAAAATGATATAGGAACTCACCATATTGAGCCAAGGTGATGATGGTCTCAGCATATGACAAGTTCAGAAGCAGGTCAACAAGACAAGCAACAACATCTGTTTCCAGCATCTTGGAGCGGAAATCATCTGCCAGACCATCAGTTCCCTGCACAGTACAAAATGATATATCAACCCACCAAATTTTGCCAAGGCAGTAATGACTTTGATAGATGACTGATGTGCATCTTTGTCCTGATGCTGAAGCAAGCCAAGAAGATGAGCAAGGACATCTGTTTCCACCATCTTGGAGCGGAAATTGTCTGCTGGATCATCAGTCCTCACCATCAAAAATGATATAGGAACTCACCAAATTGAGCCAAGGTGATGATGGCCTCAATGCTGGCATATGCATATGCCAGTGAAAAGTTCTGAAATGAGTCAATAAGACAAGCAACAACATCTGTTTCCAGCATCTTGGAGTGGAAATCATCTGCTGGACCATCAGTCCCTGCACAGCACAAAATGATATATCAACCTACCAAATTTTGCCAAGGCAGTAATAACTTTGATAGATGACTGATGTACACCCTTATCCTGATGCTGAAGCAAGCCAAGAAGACGAGCAAGGACATCTGTTTCCAGCATCTTGAAGCAGAAATTGTCTGCTGGATCATCAGTCCTCACCCAGTCAAAAATAATATAGGAACCCACTGAATTCTGTCAAGGTAATGATGGCCTTGTCATATGGCACAACACGACAAGCAACAACATATGTTTCCACAATCCTGGAGTGGAAATTGTCTGCTAGGTTATCAGTCCTGACACAGTACAAAATGATATATCAACCTACCAAATTCCGCCAAGGCAGTGATGACTTTGAAAGATGCCTGACATATGTTCTTGTCCCGACTTTGAAGCAAGCGAAGAAGACAATCAAGGACATCTGTTTCCAGCATCTTGGAGCGGAAATTGTCTGCCGGATCATCAGTCCTTGCACAGTCAAAAATGATATAGGAACTCACCAAATTTTGCCAAGGTGATGATGAGCTTGGGATATATGGCCTCGGCACATGACAAGTTCCAAAGCGAGTCAACAAGACAAGCAACAACATCTGTTTCCAGCATCTTGGAGCGGAAATCATCTGCTGGATCATCAGTCCTCGCACAATACAAAATAATATATCAACCTACCAAATTCTGCCAAGGCAGTGATAACTTTGAAACATGACTGACATACATCCTTGTCCCGCTTTTCAAGCAAACCCACAAGACTTGTAAGGATATTTGTTTCCAGCATCTTGGAGCGGAAATCGTCTGCTGGATCATCAGTCCTCGCACAGTACAAAATGATATATCAACCTACCGAATTTCGCCAAGGTAGTAATGAGTTCGATAGATGACTGATGTGCGTCCTTGTCCTGATGCTGAAGCAAGCCAAGAAGACGAGTAAGGACATCTGTTTTCACCAGCTTAAAGCAGAAATCGTCTTCTGGATCATCAGTCCTCGTACAGCACACAATGATACATCAACGTACCGAATTTTGCCAAAGCAGTGATGACTTTGATAGATGACCATTGTATGTGCCCGGCAAAGCGGTAGTCTTGAAGCAAGCCAAGAAGACGAGTAAGGACATCTGTTTCCGCCATCTTGGAGCGGGGGTCGCCTTTCGGTGCTCTTCCGTAAGTGTCTGACTCAATACTCAAATTTAGGTCTTACCGTATTTCGCAAGTACTATGATCGTCTCCAGAGCACAACATCGTAAGATCCAGCTGCTGTTTCCAAGTACTTTTACCAGAGAAGTCAACGCATCCGATTTCACAATCTGGCCATATCCATCCTCTATCGCATTATCTTGCTCAGCATGTATGTTTGACATTTACGCTGAAACTTACCACGGCGAGCAACCATTGCGATGATATCGAGAGCTAACCGCTGTGTACCCCCCTCGTGGCTCTTGAGCATGTTCGACGCATCTTCAACGAGGTTTGAATTTAACAACTTGCGACACGGATCACCTAGGTCCCAATCAGCACTGGCACTCTTGTGCCCGCAAAAACATACCTCGTCTTAGCAATTCCTCGATAGCTACAAAAGCTAAACGCCGCGCATCGGAGTCATTGTCTTGAAGGGTTTTCACCAGAGGTTCGAATGCCTCAGATGCCTGATCGTCTGAAGAGCCTAGAAATTAGTATCCGCACATATTCCAGAGCTAGAGTTTACCACGCTTTGCCAGTTCAATTATGGCACGGAGAGATAAAAGCTTTTCCTTGCCTTCAAGCATTTCCAGGAGACTGTTCAACGTATCAGACTGCGATATCCCACCTTGAATATAATCTAAGAAAGGTCGAAGATATCTCATGCGAAACTGCCGCGCTTACTGTTATTCGATAACGATGATCTGATTGCTTGTAACACATCTTTTTGAATGTTCCGACCTCCAGGTTGTAAAATATCTTCAAGTGTCGGCCACAAACCGAGACTTGCTAACAACTTGAATTCGTCTAGGAGTTCGTCAGTACTGGCTAATATCGTTGTATAGACAGACTTCTACCTTGACAAAACTTCGTAATGAAGCGCTGAACATCCTGGTGGTAACAAGACTGTCGAAGCATGGGCAAAATACATGCAAGAGATTCACGATTGCTAATCCTGCAAGCCAAACGATTAATCACAAGACGCTGCAATCAAGGGTTCCAAGATTACCCAGGAATGTCAGTGGCAAACGTGATCAGGGCATTGAGAATTTCGACCTGACTCGCAATGTTGATGTCTTCTCGTTGCAATGCACGGAACACCTTCTGAGCTGCGCCGGCGACTCCGCGAAGAGCATTACGACCCCTCTCTGAGTTATGAACGTCAACAGCGGAAAATTGGGACATCACTGACCAAGTAAAAAAACGCACCCGATTGTGTCATCATGGTCAGACGATACACCGACGTAGGAAGGTCCACAGACGATCTTTCAAGATTGTTGATGACCGTCTGAGTCGTAGCCGCATCAAATATGTCCATTTCCAGCCAACCTTCCCACTCTTCAGGACATTTGAGCTGAGTAGCGCCATTAAGCTGGATGAGACGTCCCCATTTCAATTGCGGTTCATCCCTCGGGAGAACGGCCTTTGGACGGTATTTCGAAGGAGAGAAAGCGACCGAGGCATGGATCTTTTGCCCAGGTTGTATTTGACGACCTTTCCCGCGGTGTAAGCTGTCCGGGTCGAATAAGTGTACGGTTGCCAATAGATAAAACTGCCTACCGCAAAGTCATAGAATCAGAGTTCCTATACGACAGCCGGTTGAAAGGAAAGTACTCGAACAACTTCCAAACACCCGTCAACGATTCGTGTACGTCACCAAACTGATCCCATTTCCACTCTACGTTCGAAGGCTTCATCAACAAACCTGCCAAAATCGCTTCGTATGACATCCAGAGCAACGGGACACCACTTCGATTCAAGTCGGGGTTGAGGACATTCCCACCGCCTCTGCTCGCATCGATTTTAGGGCGAATTGAAGGCCTAGTACGAGACTCACATATCAGAATGAGTTCCCGTGAACCACGTCTCTTTCACCCGCGGCCCTGATGACAACCCCTCACTATGTGAAGAGCTCGCTGCCTGTTGGTTGACACCCTCGCCCAACATCACTCCCCCACAGGCGTATTCGGGCAGAAATTTTACTCGGCGTTCGTCGAGTGCGAGAGCATGACGAAAGAAGCAAATACTATCCTCTGGCGAAACGGTGTGGGGAAGATTCTTGCCTCTGATGATTCCGATTGATGAAACGGTGTCCCTGTAATGCCCATGAACAATCATGAGCGGCCCAGAAGCGCGCCACGCACCATGCACCAACAAAATGAACCTTGACATCTCTCGAAAATGTATCCTTGAATCGTTTTGCGGCGCTTGGCGGCTCTGAATCGTACGCATGACTCGGAGAATGCGAGTCGGAGTCCGCATAAATCTCGTAGGCACTGTAGCGGAAGTCAAATGCAAACTTCGAGTTGGATCTACGTTGCAGGCTTACAATGGAATCTGTCTTTCGTTGCCTCTGTGAATAAGTCCCACCTGAGCACGAAGTAATAATTTTCAAAAAGAGATGACATATGAGCAATAGTAAAACTTGCCGTGTGGATCATTCCTGCGAGCACACGACATTGGTACGCGCCTCGGGAGAAACCTGAGGAGGATTTTGAGATGAATGGTGCAATCAGACGTGATTCGATTTATAGAACTGACCAAAAAGAAAGATTCGATCCCCAGGTTGATAATTATCTGCGAGCCAGCCGTAAGCGTTAATGACGAGGGCCTCGAAGTTCCTAGATAAAGAATATCAGTTAATCTATAATTTTCGACAGAACTACTTCTCACCAAGCAATTGCGAGATCAATCTTGTTGTCTACAACTTGCTTCCAATAACTCCATGATTTCCACGAGGGTTTGGCGTATGTTCCGATTCCACTGTCGTAATAGGTTAATTGTCTGTGATCCTTCACGAGCTGGCTGTAGAGCTCGATAACATTCGTATTCTGCAACCTTTTCAGAGCTGAACGCCTGAATATGATAAGGAAATAGCTCAACATGTGGACCGAACTGGTTTGAAGTGCCATCGATGCAAATGACGAGGTTCCTGCTATCGCTGCGAGCCTTGCATATAGTACAATAGGATTGATTATCCAGGCTACGAAAACGGTTTGGACGCGTTATAAGTGAAACCCAGCTGCATCGAATGGCAACTTACTGTGAATTTTGCCCAAGGTCAAGCGCCATCGTTAATAGAGTTATCGTTACGAGTCCTTAGTATAAGGAGTCGCTTCAAGTTCGCGTGTGGGAAAAAAAATTCGTGTAGATGTTGGTGCGAGTGTGATGTCGTCCCAAGTGAAGAGAGGACAAGAGGTAAGAAGGGGAGAGAGAGATGGCTACTGGCTACTGGGAGAAGGCTTTAGAGATTGAAGACGCTGTGCTTGGGATAGCTTAGGCGGCTTCGGAAATGGCAGAGAGGCTTTCTGATATCACGCTGAGTGCCTTCAGTTAGAAGAGAGACGCAAGGGGAATGTCGATGGTGCGAAGAGGTGTGGAAAGCGTCTGGAAGTGTGGCTTTCGCACGCAAGCCAGGAGCGGTCCTCATATTCGATTGAACGAATATTATGTACTGTACTATCACCTATCATCACACCGTGAGGACCTATCAAAGTTGGTGCCTTTTCGCAACCAGTAACGCCCTCAAAGTGGTTTAGCGCATATTTAGACGCCCATTCGCGTTCAAGTTCGCTGTCATTTCAATCTCAGAATTGTCTTATATTTACAGAGTCATCAATGTCCACTAGCATCAACATTACGCTTACTTAAGATATGATAGTAGCCCATATCCAGATTCCGAGGTTCAGACTACGAATGCGCGTCTGTAAGTCTGTTGCAGTTGAGTTTGTCGCATCATGTGTGTATCTTTTCCGTGTGTCCCCAGAGGCCTACCTCCTTACACACACATCCGTAGGGAGGACTCAGATTCAACGCGGTCGTCGAGACCGGGCCGGACGGTCAACCCAGGAGCAAGTGGTATCTGTCTCTTGAATTGGGAGAACACTCGCAGCCGACAACTGTCAATGCAAGCCTCCTCATCACAGGGTCCCTGGATCCAGCAGATAACCGCGACCCTGACCCTACGCGCACCATCTCATTCGGTTGTAACAAGTCCAAACTAACTCCTGGGCGAATGCTCAAGGTCCGACTCGATGACGGACCAATGGGTCCCCATTTACTCTATGAGTACGTCAAAACGCTCGCGCCTGCCGCTTCTAAAACGTCTGACTATCTGCAGGTCATCGATGCTCGTCGATTCGAACAAGACCTTTCATGCTCAGCTGTCTCAGTCAACACTTCCCCAGTTGGTCGTCGATACTTCGAGTATGTCCTCGGCGTCGATGTCTGAGGTATCGCCTACTGTACCGCTCCCGATACAACCTCTACCTGTACCTCCTCCACCAAAGAAAAAGAAACGCCGTGACGAAGTCCACACCACGTTGCTGAGAGGGGGGCGGTAGCACGAACCTACGATCTATGGAGCTACACTAGACTGTAGACTTTCCAGTTAGTCCCATGGATGCTTCTGCGTGAAGTTAACACAAAACACATCGTCATCAGCCCTCCACCCAAATGTGGTGTTCTAACCTCAGTCGTGGAATCTGTCGGGTCAAGCGGTAGAATTACATAGCAGAAAGAGGGTATGAGTTGTTCGTGTATAGGTGTGTTTCGTGTATTTCTGCGAGCACAAGATACATATCCCTTACCTATAGGCCGTTTTTCTGTTGATTGAGGGCTCAAAGACATAGCGAGTGCCAAATGTCAAATGTAATTCGTATTGCTGGTTTGACGGATAAAGATTCCTACCTTGTGCCTCCCGTCAAGCCAGGATGCCTGAGGCAAGCAGATTCAAGAGAAGCGGCATTTATTCATGATAAGCATTATCAGTGGTTGTCAAATTCAGTTCCCCAGAATCCGGTTCTTTTCCACGTTCCTCCATATCTGGATCGTCTGCCTTATCATTCCAATTACAGCCCGGATCTCGCGCTAACCGTGACATCGGCACTTAGACGCATGGAGAGCGCTAGCAATTCCCACACGTCGGACTAATTCTTACTGGCTTACTGACTTCTTTCATGATCCCTTTCCCGGTGTGCCTAGTTCCCGTCAATGGGTCACAGAGGCGGCTATAGGTAGTACGTAATCGCACCCGACAGCGATGCCTCCATGCTTGCAACTCGGGGTGTACTGTATTCTGTGTCCAAACGTGGACTCCGGCACCCGGCCAGTCGAGTCGAGTGCCTACTTCATCACGTGAGCCACCTCTGTAGTGTAGGTTCATATTACAGTAGGGACGATCGGCAATCTGATAACTTATTAGGTACAGGCTAGAGCCGGTGCCTTCGGCGTGGCCTGTTCGTTACATAAAGATAAGGTAAAACTCCGATATGAAAGCGCGCGAGGGCGATAAGGGCGAATATAGGAGTCTTCTCAATCGTACTGACTGAGCGTACGCTCACGATAATCACAAAAAACTCATACATTTAGTACTATATTGAGACACAATTCGGGTCTCACAAGTGATTCAGATTTGCGTACAGTACTCTCAATCCACAATTTAGACCATTTATGCTTATAATAACTAGTCACAAACTTGTGCACCACCAGCCTGACAGCCGAAAGGGTGTTGGCCACTGCCAAAATTGTTCAAACAGCGAGAAACATGGACAGCAACGTCGAGTGTAGATGCCACAAGCCCACTCGTCACACCCACACAAACAACCTCACAGGAGAGAAGCAAGAATGCAGCCACCCACAGGGGACAATGGCCGGCAAGTGATACAATCGAGAACATGACGCAACCGAATAGCCGTATGGTCGGGCCAAGCAAATGGAAGTGCCAATGTGAGGGAAGCAGACATATGTATAGCACCACGTTCAAGACACGGGGACAGCAGAAAGCTAGACATCATGAGGCAAGGCAAAGGATGAGAGAGGAAAGACGCCTTACCAGTGGCCGGACCGGCCGGGCATCTGAACTATACCCCATACCCTGGGCGATCCACGGTCGATTCAGTTATAAGGGTTCTACGGTACCAACTTCAACCAAGCTTTCTTCAATCCCATCCCCTTTGATTGGTTTCTTACACTTGAATAACTTCTACCCCTTCTCTGTGATCCATCTTCTGTCTCCTGCTTTCCAATGGAAAAATGTAAGTAATGGTGCCACAATGACGCCCGCCGAGTCCGGTCCAAATATCTTTGTACTGAAAGCCTGTCGCACCTACTACAGCTATAGACATTCTGGCCATGATTGTCATGGGTGCCATTCTCGGCGTTGTCTTGATAGGGCTTTTGGTCTTCGGAGGCTTGTATATGCTAGGCTTTGGTTTTGCCGGGCCCATTGCTGGTAAGTTCCCTACTGTACCCATCAGTCACTTAAATGCCATTTCCTCATATGACCGAATCGGAATTTCCAGGCTCGCTTGCAGCTGTGTGGCAAGCTAGTATCGGTAACGTCGCAGCCGGGAGTCTATTTGCATTGCTCCAAAGCATAGCCATGGGTGCACACATAGTCATCCTAGCTGTCGCCGCAGTTGTTGGCGCCATTGGAGCCGTGGTTTTGGACCCGACCCTTCGTGCTAAGGTTATCGACACGATAACGACTGCTGCCAAAGCGGTCTATGAAGCCATCGACTTACATAACGTTGCGCTTCTTGCCGCGTCCATTGCTGCTAGCGTTGTTGACCTGCTGAAGGCTATTGCCAAAGCCATCTACGAAGGCGTAGGTGTTGGAAGCTTAGGCGCAGCTTCGCTTGGTGCCACGTCTCTTGGCGCCAGCGTTGTTGATATGACCACAACTGCTGCTACAGCCGTCTATTCGGGCGTAGGTGCCGCTGCCGGAGGGTTTCGCGCTAATGTTGCAGCTGACATCTGATTCTGAGTTGTATTCTCTACCTCGTTTTTCTAGTATTCGTGGTCCCAAAAGGTGTCTAGATACCGTGACTTGCCGCCTGATCGAAAATGTTCACTCATTTTGTTGACTTAACGCATGGCTTCCCCATCAACATCTATTAGCATTTTGATATCATGTAATCAGGGATATCAATCATGTATCGGGAATGTTACAGACTACGCTCTGATTTCCTGCGTAGTCTGAACTACTTGAGGTTGAGAGAGATCGAAGATAAAAGGAGGACGAACTTAGCGCTGAGACCCGGAAATTCGGGCCAATAACCGCAAATGGGAGTGCCGCTATAATGGCACCATTCCGTCTCCGGAGCATTTTTCCTGCTAGATGCAAAGCATACCATGTGCACAGTAAGGAAAGTTAGAGAGCATCCAGAACGATTGTCCTCTGGATCGTGATGACGTTAGCAACAGACGCGGAGCTGGGAGGGTTGACATTCTCCGCTCCGCCCCGAGGCCCGAGATTGGGTTACAGTAGCTTAATCTTGAAGTAACCAGTAATTCTGCATTGCCTCATACTCAAATCTCGAGATTCCTTACAATGGCGTATTCCATTTTCGGATGTGATCAACGCCGTCGAGAGCGCTAAGCAAGATCAAGCACGGTGATGACCTGATCTCCAACGTCCTGGATTCGTCCAGAGACAAAAAAACGCTGGAGTGAGCGATTCAAAAAGAGACATACAGGCGAAAATAGCATGCCACTGCGTCACAGTGAGAACTTCATCCGCTAGACAGCTTTCCTCGTACCGCCTAACCCTAATCTTGTCACACGACTCATTGCGAGGGACTTACTAGACCGTTCAACTCCACTCTGCCACTGCCATAGCTGGGAAAAACAGTTGCCAGTGTGCGAGGTTACCAGAGGCCAGCCCAATCTGTCATCCGAAAGATCTCGTTCTAATGGAAGAACAGTCCGAGCGGTCGGTGCGAGGCAGTCGGAAAGTGCCGGGTAAGCGCGCACTTCGGTCACAACAGCACTTAACTAGGGTATACGTGTAACAATCAGTCTTTACGGAAAAAACGACATAACGGAGACAGAACAAGTGGATGCGTCGATGTACAGGTGTTAAACCCAAAACAAGTACCCAGAGGGCGAATTGACAGCCGAAAGGAATTTTAAAAAAGCGAATGTGGAGTCCTTGTCGAAGAAGGGTATAAATGTCCCCGAACACAACAGAATCACAAGATATGACCAAGAAGGCTCCCGAGACCCAAGGAATTGATAAGGCCACCAATGTTCAGGCCAAGGATGGTCCCTGCACAACCATTGCCGATGAGGAG
>QLOS01000598.1:0-28046 GCA_003313725.1 Russula sp. MG48 | reverse complement strand
GGATGCTCGGGTGTGGGTGGGATGTGGCAAGCGCTGCCCGTGAGGTGTAGGTCGCGGCTGCTGTGACATCGATCGTGCGGCGCTTGCGACACGGCATGTAGAGTGTCGGCGTTGGTGACAAACGCACCACGTCGGGCTCTGAGTTAGCGTGGGGCACGGATGTACATGGGTTGGAGGGTGATGGCACGATGGGGCGGAGGTGGTGGAGACCGGTGGAGTTGGAGCGCAATGAGGTTGACGTGCACCGGAATGAGCGCCAGGCCTGCGCAAGGAGGCTGACGGCGGTGCGCTGGGCGCGTTATCGTCGTTGGGCTTGACGGCCCACTTGAAGAGGATGCGGTCGCACCAGCTTGGGACGTGCTGCTTGCTGCTCGAGTCGTACATGCCCCTGTCGTTGTCGTCTTCCACTATCCCGTCACCGTCGCCGTCGCCGGCGAAAGATCAGCTCAAGCGCACGAGTAATCTGAGCGAAGAAGCACTCGGAAGAAAGCCATCAGGGGCTTTGTAGGTGGATGGGGCTAATGCCCACTAAGCAGCTTTGAGTTGACTTGGAAAAAAAAAGGTCAACTGGCGTGCTCAAGTACGTGACGTATAACATTTAACATGTGACATGTGATGGGCGCGTTGAACCTTTTTTTCCACCAACAGTCCACTCACAACCGTCACGTTGCGACATTTACCCTTCACGCATGAACTCACATTCTGTTTTAGCTTTGTTTTTAGGGTCTTTGAAACTAGAAACGCCAACTCCGTTGGCGGAGACCTTGCTGCAGAAAGCGACAAATCATGGCGATGCCCTTGATCAGTCTGCATGAGTTCAACGGCTGGCAGCAGGCAGTATTGTGCTTACGAAATAGTCAGCAATCCGAGCCATCTCTCTGAGAGTGTGACGTTGGCATGACGCAGTCTTCGTCCATTACGCATGATTTTGTCGGCAAAGGTGGCACAGGGAAATCAAGAGGGCGTCGGATTTGGCCATTCTTCGGCCCCTTCTCACCACACCAGCCTCTGCACAGGTAGAACCAGAAATTTTGCGCGGAGATGACGTGTGAAATCCCGGCCCTACGTCGTTGTTGGGGGCGGCACAGCGAGGCTCGGCAGAGTTGCGTTGTTCACCTTCATCCACACATCCTTATGCAATGACCAATACAGCATCTTCCGGGTTCCACGACCCAACGCCACAGTATCTGTACCACTGTAAGGCAAATTTTCTGAAAGCCATGCATGGATGACCGACAACAGGTTAGACACCCGCTCGTTTGGCACACGCCGAGCTCCACTCACGCCACCGCCATGGGCCCCGCGCTGCTCTGGACAATAGCAATCTGACGATGGCCCTTCTTGGTGCGGCCAATATTGTGCTTTGCACCGGGCCATACACATAGATGAAGCGACGCACGATTAAAAAATGTAATTCAATATATTAAATTATCAGGTAGTGCAGTGCAAGGCAGGTGGATAAAAACAGTATAGTTATATAGAAATACATTGCTCGTTGGGGCCTGGTATTTGTCGGTTCATTTGGATTTTTCCGATGCACGTCATTCTGCGATAAGTAAATATGCATTTGAAGTCCCCACAACCGTGGTCTCCTTCCAGTTTGATTCTCCCGGTGGACGAAACTGGTCTTCCGGAGTCACAGATAACGATTCTGTGGGTGGCTAAGTCTCCGGATCGTCCCTGTCCACCTACGATTGGCCGCATACCAAGTCTGGCGCGCCATGTCCATCGCATCGATAACTTGGCCATGAACACTTGAGGACTTTCAGATAGTACACGAAGGCGCAGGCACCCCGCTGTCCAGCACCGGCACCGGCACGCGGTCAGCGATGTCCACAAGCCTTTTCCGCAGTTCCGCAGTTCCAAATCGAGGCCCACGAGCACATGATATAGCAGACTGCGAAATGCGACACATGATCAACCGGTTTCGTCCACCGGATCCTCCAGTGGACGAAACCAGTCTTCCGGTGTCACTGTCACTGCGTGATGGCGTCACACACGATCTATGCCCAAAAAAGGAGATTTTTTACATGCAAGAGACCTTGCTTTACAGCAAGGTAATGTACCTGGGGTACACCAGCCCCATCATTGTCATGATGGTGGCACTTGACACAAGCACCGTCGCATCGGTAGGTCTGTTTTTTTTCTCTCGGGTTTCACCTCTCACAGTCCACCTTTGCCCTCCCAAACAACTATGGCAACTCCAATGGCTACCTACCCACCTCCCCCGTTGTTTATGGTACTTTCACCCCTCGTCTCCAGTGCTGCCATGAACTCACAGAGCTGACGCCCCACAAGCACAAACTGCCGGCACCAGTTGGGTGCAGATCTGGATGCAGAACATCCTCAATACGGTGTGCCTCTGTACATTCTATTTCATATGAGTTGATGTACCAGCCTAGGCCTACAGTGCTGTGCGTGCCGCCGGCACCGTCACCGCTGCCACAGCCATGCCAGCACCATCGCACGCCCCCTCGTCCTGTTCATGCCCTGTCCCACGCACGCTGCGGAAGTGAGCAGGATGTCTGCACCGTGGGTGACTCAGCCCTCACATATGACTTGTCGTCTCAACATGAGGTTCTGTCGGGTCCAGTGTACGTGTTTTTATCATTCAACAGCACAGCACTGACAGTTTCTTGCCAGAGCAGTGGTTCCCTATATATACCTTTTGTCAATTCTGGCTTGCTGTGTCGTGTCACTTATTCACCCTTTTTCATCATCGTAGTTGGCTGTAAGGCTGTTGGCCAATTACTGCATATTACATCATAGATTAGTGATACTCTCAATACATGTGATGGTTGGGTTCACGGACGAGATTAATGTGTGATTAATCCCTGATTAACGCGTGATTGATGCCTGATTATCACTAAATTATCTCTAAATTATGGGGGGGGTAAGTTAATCTGAATAATCTCGGCTAAATTAATCAAATTATCTCCGGATTAATCCAGATTAACAAAGTGAGTTTTTCCCGATGCCGTCCTCCCCACCTGGCCTGTGGTAGATGTATTGTCGGTCCCATGGCATAGTCTTCCCGCGCGCTGTGAGTGTACCGATCCCGGCATTCTCGCCCTCCGTCTACGCATTCTCCGCATGAGGCCTCATCCGACAGTCCTTCCTCACCCTCATCAACATCGTCCGAAGGCGCAACTTCGTCCTACGGTGCGAGCCAGCACTGGACTTGTGCCATCTCATGTTGCCCCCGTCGGTCTAGGATGTAGTCCGTCAGCCTCTCCGTGTTCAGCTCACAACACTTTTTACGGGGACCTCGTTTACTACCTGAACGCGGCGGACCACGCGAGGGGGTGGCAGCGCCTTCGTGGGTGAGTGTGGTCTGTGATCACATTGACGCTCGTCGGCGCGTGCAGTTGACGATGATGCGGGCGCACGCTTCGTGGAGGATAACATGGCAGATAAACCGACTGTCAGAACCGGGACTCACTCTGGTGTGTGCGAGCGTAGCTTATGGTTGGACCTGGTCAGGGTAGCGTGCTCTGCGTGGATTCGAAGGAATTGGTCTTTCCAGGCGCCGATTTAACCAGCTCAGCTTGGTGAGTGTTCTGCATCAAACTTGTGGGTCAGTTGGAAATTTGAATGCCCCCGCTATGGCAATGGAAGGATCTGACACACGTGGCGTGGGTGTCCTAACTTCTGTTACTGGACATCAAGTGATCCCACAGGCACAGTTGACTAGACTCCACTTTTCCGTTCCTGCCCCTCGTGAAACCGAAAACGTCGATAACAAATTGATTTGGTAACTCCGTATACGAATCCGGCTATTCAAGTTTCACCCTCATCACCATCTTCTAACTTACAACGGTACAGTAAGTCGCCGTCCTTCCGTACAGTATGGTATCCAGACGTCCAATACTGGCAGCGATGCTCCCAACTCTGAAGTTCGCAGCTGAACACCTCACTAATAGCTTACAAGAGCGACCCCATAATATCATCCTTATCATCCATCCCATCTGAGCCGCGCACCAAATGAACTTGTCTTCTTTTATGTGTCACATATCGTAGGCATTCTTTTTCCATCAAGGTACTGTACTGACACACACCCATGGTTACTGCTCCGGCCGGGTGGCCATTTCCAGTTTATGTTCTATATAATCTCCACCCTGGCCTTGCACCTTCGTTCTCTCCAACGAGAGCGTGGTCTTGGTCTCACTGCACTCGCTGGTTGAACTTGCTATGTCACTGCTTGATATTGGCCTCCCACACACTTGGGCATATATGTAGGTGGCTCTGGGCCCCTAGTATCTCTCCCGCGTCGTTCGTTCATTCTTTCGCCCCTCTTATCCTAGATACCTCGACTCCGTCATCGATCTCTCCGCTGCAGGTGAGCGTACCCCCAATTGACCTCAAAGAAAACTCAGAATGTTCCCTGCTTGCTTGTTCTAGTGATATTATATTACGACTATCTCCTCACTTTACCCCGGGAAATCCAGTTCCTCTGGCCTCCACGCAATAAACTAGGGTGGTTCACACTTACCTGCCTTCTCAATCGATACCTCCCTATATTCGGACACTTTCCGTTTGTCGTATTATATTTTGTCCCAGGAAATTTTCCAGTGCGTTCCTCGTCCTGATTTAGAGTCAACTCCACCGAGCTTGACCAAACATAGCTGTAAGCTACCCCAATGCGCACACCTCACAACGAAATACTCACTAGATTGTAGCTGTCATGGTCTACATATGTACCGCAGGGGTCTTATAATGGTCATACAGGTCCTCGTTGCCAGTACGTCCTAAAGCGCTCCACCCCCGTCTCAGTGGCCCTACCTTTTAAGTTAACCCTCCGAAGTCCTCTGCATGATCCGCGTCCACGCATTGTATGGCCGAAGTCGTCACGTCCTTGGACTTCTCCTCGTGATCTATGTAACGGCAATTATCAATGCGTCTGTATGTCTTTCTCCGCACGAGTTCTCAGTATGCGTATGCGTATCTCACCATTTTTTTACGAAGGTGATACTGACAATAAGCCGTCACACTGGGACCAAAACAGTATTGGTCGTATCCAGCATTCGTGGATGTAACCAGATGACCACTGCTTCTGGGTAAGTGGTCGAACCTGGATGACGATTCATTACCGTTATGACTCGTGTCTGCTTTGTGTTAGGGGCCTATGTAGGTTTCTGGCTGACAGTCACCGCGGCTCCAATAACTCGAGGGAACAGATATTGCTCTAGCATGGACTGGCGTGCTCATCTTTGACAGTGTGGTATTCTTCCTCACTCTCTACAAGGCCTTTACAATTGGGAAGGGCATACCCCTACTGGATGTGATTGTCCGTGATGGTGCGTCCAGCTGAGTAACATACATGTCGAGCCTCATCAACCATCTTAGGAGCCGTATACTTCTCGTACGATCCACTGTTTGTTGTCGACGAGATAGTGACGATCAATTGAAGGGCACTCTTCATCATGAATTTAGTAAATATTTTGATGCTTCGGGTGCGCCTATATTGCATCTACCAGTTTTATGGTGTTCACTCTATACCTTTCTTAGTTTGCCCCTGTACGTTATCATGCATTGATGGCACTGAATTCTCACTTTCACACATCGTTTTTACCAAATATAGCCCGTACTTAAAAACTCCGCTGTAACCTTAACAAACGCGTACGTCTTGATATTACCTCTCGTTTCATTACAGGTCTGTTTCAGTACTAATTTTAGATGAACAGGATCTCCACCACTCTTATAACCCGTCTTGTGTTGAATCTCCGTGAACAAAACTCTGTTTTGGCGGGTCTACCGACAACTGTTGAATCGGAGCACAAATTCCGGGCGGCTCTTCCGGTTGCAGGGACGATGACACCCTCTTGGGACATCACCTCTGTCCAGGTGGACAAGTCAACGTCAGGAATCGCCCCGAACAATGTCGTTGGTGGGTCTTGTTGCGCCAGCACAGACAGGTATGACACGGCCAGGCAGCTCTTGGAGGAATAATGGCCCTCATGCACATACACAACAGAATGCCCAACGAAAGGCAATCCGGTCTAATTGATAGGGCGATAATAGAACGCGGGACAACTTCTCGTAGACGAGATAGTATATGATAAATTACGTGGCATTGTAAGGTGGCAATGCCCGCTGGGCTCGAAATGAGCACTTCGACGCGTCCACAACGCCAATCTGAGCCTTGCTGCACCTACCCACATCTTCTATCCCTCACCCTCGTCCTCGTGTCCATCTTCCCTCCACACTCATTCAGCGTACATCACCCGTCTCGCCTTCCCTCATTTGAATCCCTCTCTCGTCTACTCTTCCACATCTCTGTCCCTCGCCACCTCATCACTCGTCCCCCCGGTCTCGCTTCTGTCCCTCTCGACCCTACTTCTATTCCCCGTTGCTCCATCACTCGGTCTGCTACCCTGAGGTGCCCTTCCGACCTCGCCCTTGAACTAGCCATCCCTTTAGTCTCCAAAATTCCTCTTCCACTCCGCACTCAACACCCGTCCACGCGCCCACTCGAAACCGTCCACGTCACCTCCCTCGTCGCCCTCAATCTCTTCGCCTCTCCCCTGTTCCTACATTACCCTGTCACCCTCGCCGTGTCGAGAAACCGCGCCCGGCAGTCCCTTTGGCAATCCCTTTATGTTTATATTCCTCATTTCCTCAGCTTTGATTCCAGTTTATTGAATCGCCTCGTCCCTCTTTTACACACTATACTTACAAACCCTGTTTTATCCTGTCTCAGTTCGTTCCTTCCCCCTCGCGCTCGTCCAAGTCACCGCGCATTAAATCATCTTTATATCACCCTTCGCCATATGGACTCAGTAATAACTAACCCTTTTGACTTCGCTTCACCATCGTCGACGGCGTTTGGGATTACTCATGGGACTCTTTCTGGTCTCGATTTGCTTGCTTAACCCTCCTTATTGAACAAGATAGATTACTGGCTAATGTATCTAGATACGGACACGCACGTATAAAAACCCTCAGAGAAGCCTCTCCAGAGGCAAGCAATCTCTCATGGACACTTTCCCCCGTTCTTCTCTTCAGCGCGATCTCTAAGTCTTTTCTTCTTATCTTCCCTCGTGTGAGCTTTTGACGTTAAACCGCGCCACCGTGCCGTCCGCGTTCGAAAGTCTGCATGCAGGAAGTCTCTCTCTTAACTCGTTTCTACACCTCTGATCGCGACCTCCCCTCGACGCCTTGCCTATCCTTGCTTCACTCTTGTTCCCTCGAACTCACCTGCGCTTGCGGGCATCAGCATATGCGACCACTATACGAAAGGATGTACCCTGGACCATCATTTCTCCTCTCAGAGCGTTGATCGAACCACTCTGCTTCCCCATGACTTTCCTTGCTCGAATTTGGATATATAAACATTCACCAGAACCCAGAGCTCAGAACTATCCCACATCACGCACCATACAGCACAGCTACAGGTTCGTCGCTGCCACGTTTGGAGGGGCAGCATAATGGTTCAATACGGCTGGCGCGCAGGTCCAAGTAACCTGTGAATTGCGCGGCGCAACCCAGAACGCGCAGGTCATCGCCCCGTTGTGTACGGCCACTCGGTGGGCCATGTGCAACCTACGGCAAGGAAGGGTGTGCGCATCAGGGCACCTGCGAGCGCATATGACCGGTGGAGAGAGGGGTTGCACCCCCAAGGACTCGTCGATGGGTTCAACCAAGGTTACTACTTGTCCCGTGACTTGCTCATCATGTGACCTCTGACCTCCTTCCCTATTACCACCCCGGAGGGACTCGTGAACGCCAACCGGTCCGATCGCCTGATGCGGTAGGACACCGGCGTCGTGACATCGCGTGGGCTTCCCCCAAAGTGGTAAACCGTGCGACGAGGTGGTTCTCTTTGTTGATGTTGCGCACGCGCATGGTGCCACTGAGTGGAGCCCCACGGTCATGAGAGAGATGCACTCGAGGTGGGTGTTTGAGTCTAGCGCAGTGCGTGAAGATTATATCAGAGATGTCTCTATGAACTTTGTGAGTGTGCCGCCAGTGTGCTAGGCTATATGACCCTATGGCATGTTTCCCGGCTCTCCGTTCCTGTGCATGAGTCCTTACACTCACAGCGCCGACTGCACCGAGTCGGTAGAATAAAATGAGGGATGCCCGTCCATGTAGCAAGCTGTTGAACATTGTTTCGAAGTCCGACCTTCTCCAGACTCCCCCGAACAAAAAATCAGCCTGCGCAACACATAACGTAATATAACTGAACAACTTGGCACGGGTGTGCTGTACTCAGTGTACTGTACAGGTGTGATCGAACTGAGCACGTTAGACCTGTTTCGTCATTTTTCACTCGACATTCTTTCGTCTCTCTTTAATTCTCCTCGCTCTCCCTCCCGTCTTTCTTTTTATATCTTTCCGTACCCCTAGCCACAATCAAAATTCCAGCCAAGGGCTTTGTCGGCCGTCTCAAGACCATGGATGCCTGTAGCAAGGTCTCATGCGCTCCACACTCGCTGTTACTGGCTTTAACGCTCATGAAACGCGCAGGCCATGGATGACGTAAAAGTCAGGACACCCACGGGAGCATTTCGTGTGTATGCTCTTGGTTGCATGGTTGACTTTGTGCTTGCAGTGACCCTGATCTCTGTCCCGATCATCTCGTCTTTCACACTTGCGGAGTTTCTCGACTACCGACGAGTCGACATCGACACATCGGTAGTTGTTGACCGGAGCAGAGGAGAAGGGTTGACCGTTTATCTCGATGCCAATGTGACGTTCCAAAGAGTTCCATGCTATTGTGAGTCCCTGGGGCCACTTGCCATTCCAGTGGCCTTCCCGCCTCTGACAACGAGTCCTATCTCCCGACCTGATAGATATAGCCGGCGAGCTCCAAAGTGATATTACACATAGTGTTGTCAAGACTCGTCTCACAGCTGCGGATACGGCTGTACCTGGCTCGTAGACCGGTGAGCTCCATAACGACATCGACAAGTTGAGCAAGCAGCGTGCGTCCGGTCAGTGTGGTTCGTGCTACGGCGGAGAACCGCTCGAGGGCGGATGCTGTACCTCTTGTGACGCCGTCCGTGAGGCGTACGTTTGATAGGGCTGGAGCTTCGGCAACCCGAATGCGATTGACCAGGTGTGGGTCTTGTCTTCCTTTCCTTCACATCGCGTGCAGGCTCTGAGAGGGCATAGTGGGTTGAGGAATACTGGTCCGACCAAATCCAGGAGCAGTCATTGGAGGGTTGCAACGTTGCCCGTCTCGTACGAGTGAACAAGGTTGTTGGGAACATCCACATCACGTCTGGGCAACTCCTTCCGAGCGGCTCAGTCCTAGATTTGCAACTCTGTGCCTTACTTGAATAACGACGGTAATCGCCTTGACTTCTCACGCACCATACACCACATGTACTTTACCGCAGATAACGAAGTGGACGCGTCCAAGGCACAAGTTGGCAAAGAGATCCGCGAACGTCTCGGTATCTATCAGCGCGCGCTTGATACACATATGGCAAGGGTATGTCAACCTTATTTCAAACATTCCGGAGGCCTAGAGGCATTGATACAGACGTCGAGAACGCAATACGTGTTCCACTACTTGGTCAAGATCGTATCGACACAATTCCGTCCCTGATCGTCAACTCGCACCAGTATAGAGTCACACACTTTGACGGGCCAGGCAGGCAACGCGAACGAAGGTTTACAAATACATCGTGGTGCTGCCGGTATGCCAGGTTAGTGCATGGCTCGGTCTATGTTATGTGAACAGCGGGAGACTGACCTCGCAACGACCGCGTCGGCGTGTTCTTCAGTTACGAAATCTTGCCTATCCTCGTTGCCCATCGCGAAACGTGCCAGTCGTTTGCACACTTTTTGACCTTGTAGGTTCTTATATTCTTCCCCCTTGATTCAGACCGTCCTGATACGCGAACAGAACATATGCCATCGTGGGTGGCATGCTCACCGTCGCTTCTATCCTTGATGGCGCGCTCTTCGCAACGCAACGCAGCCCCAAGAAGGGCGCCGAACGGGCATGTCGGCACCAATTTGATGTGAGTTTCTATGGCCACATCCTATAATGTTTCCAGATGGCCTGGATCGCATGAACTTCTGATGTCGTGCCACGTATCGTTCATCCTCGGCGTGGCACGTAATACATGGAGTGCCTCCGCTTGTGATACCTTCATCCATTTATCATTTATGAAAACCCTGGCGTGAGAATGCGGCCCAATCAGGATAATCGTTAATTGATGTACAGCAAGCTCGAGCGTGTAGAGAATAAATACAAAACGCGATCCAGAAAGCGATATCGATAAGAGGGAGGGGAAGCAGAAGAGAGGTCTGGGCCATCTTCGCAGCTTCGCGCGTGCTGCACTCCCTGGGCCAGTCTCCGTCGTCCTACGCTTCTGCACTGAAACGTTCGTCGCTGATAGACGCTGCGCCGTGACAATAGTGAGCCCTTGCGACGCGGGAGGTGGTTCATCTGGGGATTATCCTGTGAAGTCAGTTGACATGATGGACGCGGCTGTCGAGTGAGTAGGATAGGGGAAGTACCTTCAAGCTGGCATATATCATCAACTCGTCGTCCTCCCCATCTGGCTTGTGGTATGTGTATTGTTGGTCCCATGGCATAGTCTTCCCGCGCACTGTGGGCGTACCGATCCCGGCGTTCTCGCTTTTCGTCCACGCATTCTCCGCATGAGGCCTCACCCGACGGTCCTTCCCCACCCTCATCAACATCGCCCGAAGGCGCGACCTCGGTCCTATGGTGGAAGCCGGCACTGGACTTGTGCAGTCTCACGTCGCCGCCTCGGGTGGGCCTTGGTGTAAGGTGTATGACGGGGCTGTCCATCAGCATCTCCGTGTCCAGCTCACAACACTTTTTTACGGGGGCCTCAATTACCGCGTGAACGCGGTGGACCACGCGAGGGGGTGGGAGCGCCTTCATGGGTGAGTATGGTTGATGATCACATTGATGCCCGTCAGCGCATGCAGTTGATGATGATGCGGACGCACGCTTCGTGGAGGATGACGTGGCGGATGAATCGACTGTCGGAACCGGGACTCGCTCTGGAGTGTGTGCGAGCGTACCCTATGGTTGGACCTGGTCAGGGTAGCGGTGTTACGCGAGGAGGCATGTTGTTGAGCTAGCGTAACTTACCTGTGAAGATAAGTGATTGAGAAGGCGCGCGTGCTTGCGTGGATTCGAAGGAATTGGTCTTTCCAGACGTTGATATCTCCACATAAGGTCTCCTCCAGGCGTAGGCATTGACCTCTCCATTGCTGAGCTTCCTGTCGGAGCTGCGCAACCAGCTCAGCTTGGTGAGTGTTCTGCATCAAACTTGTGGGTCAGTTGGAGATTTGAATGCCCCCCGGGCCGCTATGGCAATGGAAGGATCTGACACACGTGACGCGAGCGTCGAATATACTGTTACAAGTTGACGTCCATGCCTTCGGCACGGGTTGCAAGCTTGCAATTCGGCATGAACATCAACTTGTACTAGTACTGTTATTGGACATCAAATGACCCCACAGGCACAGTTGACTATAAGCAGACTCCACTTATCCGTTCCTGCCCGCCGTGAAACCGAAAATGTCGATAACGAATTGATTTGGTAGTAACTACGTACACCCGACTCGGATATAGAAGCCGGCTATTCAAGCTTCACCACCATCATCATCTTCTATACGGTACAGCAAGTCGCCGGCCTTCCGTACAGTATGGTACATCCATACATCCCATCCTGGCAGCGATGCTCCCAATTCTGAAGTTCGCAGCTGAACACCTCACTAATAGTTCACAAGGGCGACCCCATGATATCACCCTTGTCATCCATCCCATCTGACCCGTGCATCAAATGAACTTGGCTTCTTTTATGTACCACATATCGTGGGCGTTCTTTTTACATCAAGGTACTGTACTGACACAAATCCATGGTTACTGCTCCGGTGGCCATCTCCAGTTTATGTTCTATATAATCTCCACCCTGGCCTTGCACCTTCGTTCTCCCTAACGAAAGCGTGGATCTGGTGCCCACTACATTCGCTGGTTCAACTTGCTATGTCACTGGCTGAGATTGGCTTCCCACAAACTGGGGCATATATGTAGGCGGTTCTGGGCCCCTAGCAGTGTCTCTCCCGCGTCTCATTCTTTCGCCCCTTATCCTAGATACCTCAACTCCATCTTCAGTCTCTCACCCACAGGTGAGCATGCCCCTAATTGACCTCAAAGAAAACTCAGGATGTTCCCTGCTTGCCTGTACCAGTGATATTATACTACGACTACGTTCTCACATTACCCCGGGAAATCCAGTTCCTCTGGCCTCCACACAATAAACTAGGGTGGTTCACACTAACCTGCCTTCTCAATCGATACCTCCCTATATTCGGACACATTCCGTTTCTCGTATTATATTTTGTCCCAGGAAATTTTCCAGTGCGTTCCTCGTCCTGATTTAGAGTCAACTCCTCCGAGCTTGACCGAACACAGCTGTAAGCTACCCCAATGCGTACACCCCACAACGAAATACTCACCAGATTGTAGCTGTCATGGTCTACATGGGTACTGCAGAGGTCTTGTGATGGTCATACAGGTCCTCGTTGCCGGTACGTCCTAAAGCTCTCCACTCCCGTCTCAGTGGCCCTGACTTTCAAGTTAATCCTCCGAAGCCCTCTGCATTATCCGCGTCTACGCATTGTATGGCCGAAGTCGTCGCGTCCTGGGATTTCTCCTCGTGATCTATGTAGCGGCAATTATCAATGCGTCTGTATGTCTTTCTCCGCCAGAGGTCTAAGTATGCGTATGCGTATCTCATCATTTTTTGCGAAGGTGATACTGACCATAAGCCGGAGCACTGGGAATGAAACAGCCTTGGTCGTACTTAGCATTCGTGGATGTGACCGAGACCAGATAACCACTGCTTTTGAGTAAGTCGCAGAACCTGGATGACGATTCATTACCGTTATGACTCGTGTCTTCTTTATGTTAGGGGCCTATGTAAGTTTCTGGCTAAGTCACCGCGGCTCCAATAACTCGAGGGAATAGATACTGCTCTAGCATGGACTGGCGTGCTCATTTTTGACAGTGTGATATTCTTCCTCACTCTCTACAAGGCTTTTACAATTGGGAAGGGCATACCCCTACTGGATGTGATTGTCCGTGATGGTGCGTCCAGCTGAGTAACCTACATGTCGAGCCTCATCAACCATCTTAGGAGCCGTATACTTCTCGTATGATCCACTCTGTTTGTTGTCGACGAGATAGTGACGATCAATTAAAGTGCACTCTTCATCATGAATTTAGTAAATATTTTGATGCTTCGGGTGCGCCTATATTGCATCTACCGGTTTCATGATGTTCACTCTATACCTTTCTTAGTTTGCCCCTGTACGTTATCATGCATTGATGGCAATTCTCACTTTCACACATTGTTCTTACCGAATACAGCCCGTAATCAAAGGCTCCGCTATAACCTTCACAAACGCGTAAGTCTTGATATTACCTCTCGTTTCATCACACGTCTACTTTAGTACTAATTTCGGATGTACAGGATCTCCACCACTCTTGTAACCCGTCTTGTGTTGAATCTCCGTGAACAAAACTCTGTTTTGGCGGGTCTACCGACAACTGTTGAATCGGAGCACAAATTCCGGGCGGCTCTTCCGGTTGCAGGGACGATGACACCCTCTTGGGACATCACCTCTGTCCAGGTGGACAAGTCAACGTCAGGAACCACCCCGAACGATGTCGTTGGTGGGTCTTGTTGCGCCAGCGCAGACAGGTATGACACGGCTAGGCAGCTCTTCGAGGAATGATGGCCCTCATGCACATACACAACAGAGTGTCCAAGGAAAGGCAATCCGGTCTAATCGATAGGGCAATAATAGAACGCGAGACAACTTCTCGTAGACGAGATAGTATATGATAAATTACGTGGCATTGTAAGGTGGCAATGCCCGCTGGGCTCGAAATGAGCACTTCGACGCGTCCACAACGCCAATCTGAGCCTTGTTGTGCCTACCCACATCTTCTATCCCTCACCCTCATCCTCGTGTCCATCTTCCCTCCACACTCATTCACGCGCACATCACCCGTCTCGCCTTCCCTCATTTGAATCCCCCTCTCTTGTCCACTCGTCCACATCTCTGTCCCTCGCCACCTCATCACTCGTCCCCTCGGTCTCGCTTCTGTCCCTCTCGACCCCGCTTCTGTTCCCCGTTGCTCCATCACTCGGTCTGCTACCCTGAGGTGCCCTTCCGACCTCGCCCTTGAACTAGCCATCCCTTTAGTCTCCATTCAGTAAAACTCCCCCTCCACTCCGCACTCAACACCCGTCCACGCGCCCACTCGAAACCGTCCGCGTCACCTCCCTCGTCGCCCGCAATCTCTTCGCCTCTCCCCTGTTCCTACATTACCCTGTCACCCTCGCCGTGTCGAGCAACCGCGCCCGGCAGTCCCTTTGGCAATCCCTTTATGTTTATATTCCTCATTTCCTCAGCTTTGATTCCAGTTTATTGAATCGCCTCGTCCCATTTTACACACTATACTTACAAACCCTGTTTTATTCTGTCTCAGTTCGTTCCTTCCCCCTCGCGCTCGTCCAAGTCACCGCGCATTAAACCATCTTTATATCACCCTTCGCCATATGGACTCAGTAATAACTAACCCTTTTGACTTCGCTTCACCATCGCCGACGGCGTTTGGGATTACTCATGGGACTCTTTCTGGTCTCGATTTGCTTGTTTAACCCTCCTTATTGAACAAGATAGATTACTGGCTAATGTATCTAGATACGGACACGCACGTATAAAAACCCTCAGAGAAGCCTCTCCGGAGGCAAGCAATCTCTCACGGACACTTTCCCCCGTTCTTCTCTTCAGCGCGATCTCTAAGTATTTTCTTCTTATCTTCCCTCGTGTGAGCTTTTGACGTTAAACCGCGCCACCGTGCCGTCCGCGTTCGAAAGTCTGCACGCAGGAAGTCTCTCTCTTAGCTCGTCTCTACACCTCTGATCGCGACCTCCCCTCGACGCCTTGCCTATCCTTGCTTCACTCTTGTTCCCTCGAACTCACCTGCGCTTGCGGGCATCAGCATATGCGACCACTATACGAAAACATGCACCTTGGGCCATCATTTCTCCTCTCAGAGCGTTAATCGAACCACTCTGCTTCCCCATGACTTTCCTTGCTCGAATTTGGATATATAAACGTTCACCAGAACCCGGAGCTCAGAACCGTCCCACATCACGCATCATGGGCCAATACGGCTGGCGCGCAGGTCAAAGTAACCCGTAGATTTGCGCGGCGCGTTATGACCAGTGGCCCGCGAGGGAACGCAGCGGTGTTCACGAACGGCGCGTCGTTCATGATGGCGAGGCCGGCACATGGTGCACTCCTCGCGGCGCAACCCAGAACGCGCAGGTCATCGCCACCATTGTGTACGGCCACTCACCGACGTTGGGCCATGTGCAACCTACGGCAAGGAAGGGTGTACGCATCAAGGCGAGCGCATATGACCGGTGGAGAGAGGTGTTGCGCCCCCAAGGACTCGTCGATGGGTTCAACCAAGGTTACTCTATGCACATGATCCGCTATATGTACTACTTGTCCCGTGACTTGCTCATCATGTGACCTCTGACCTCCTTCCCTATTCCGGACTCGTGAACGCCAACCGGTCCGATCGCCTGATGCAGTAGGGCCGGTGTCGTGACATCGCGTAGGCTTCCCCCAAAGTGGTAAACCGTGCGACGAGGTGGTTCGCTTTGTTGATGTTGCGCACGCGCATGGTGCCACTGAGTGGGGCCGCACAGTCATGAGAGAGATGCACTCGAGGTGGGTGTTCGAGTCTAGCGCTGTGCATGAAGATTATATCAGGGATGTCTCTATGACTTTGTGAGGTGTGCCTGCCAGTGTGCTAGGTTATATGACCCTATGGCATGTTTTCCGGCTCTCCGTTCCTGTGCATGAGTCCTTACACTCACAGCGACGACTGCACCGAGTCGGTAGAATAAAAATTATAAAATGAGGGATGCTTGTCCATGTAGCAAGCTGTTGAACATTGCTCCGAAGTCCGACCTTCTCCAGACTCCCCACATGTCTTCTGTCCTTCCAGCAGAGACGCCGAACAAAAAATCAGCCTGCGCAACACATAACATAATGGCTGAACAACTTGGCACGGGTGTGCTGTACTCAGTGTACTGTACGGGTGTGACCTGCAGAATCGAACTGAACACGTTAGACCTGTTTCGTCATTTTTCACTCGACTCTACAGTACTCTTTCGTTTCTCTTTAATTCTCCTCGCTCTCCTTCCCGTCTTTCTTTTTATATCTTTCCGTACCCCTAGCCACAAATCAAAATTCCAGCCAAGGGCTTTGTCGGCGGTCTCAAGACCATGGATGCCTGTAGCAAGGTCTTATGCGCTCCACACTCGCTGTTACTGGCTTTAACGCTCATGAAACGCGCAGGCCATGGATGACGTAAAAGTCAGGACACCCACGGGAGCGTTTCGTGCGTATGCTCTTAGTTGCATGGTTGACTTTGTGCTTGCAGTGACCCTGATCCCTGTCCCGATCATCTCGTCTTTCACACTTGCGGAGTTTCTCGACTACCGACGAGTCGACATCGACACATCGGTAGTTGTCGACCGGAGCAGAGGAGAAGGGATGGCCGTTTATCTCGATGCCAATGTGACATTCCCAAGAGTTCCATGCTATTGTGATTCCCTGGGGCACTTGCCATCCCAGTGACCTTCCCGCCTCTGACAACGAGTCTTGCTTAATGCTATCGACTTGATAAATATAACCGGCGAGCTCCAAAATGATATCACACAGTGTCGTCAAGGCTCGTCCCACAGCTGCGGATACGGCCGTATCTGGCTCGTAGACCGGTGGGCTCCGTAACTACATCGACAGGTTGAGCGAGCAACGTGCGTCCGGTTAGTGTTGTTCCTACTACGGCAAAGACCCCCCCGAGGGCGGATGCTGTACCTCTTGCGACGCCGTCCGCGAAGCGTATGTTCGAGAGGGCTGGAGCTTCGGCAACCCTAATGCGATCGACCGGGTGTGGATCTTGTCTTCCTTTCCTTCACATCCCGTGCGGACTCCGAGAGGGCATAGTGGGTCGAGGAACACTGGTCCGACCAAATCCAGGAACAGTCATCGGAAGGTTGCAACGTTGCCCATCCCGTATGAGTGAATAAGGTTGTTGGGAACATCCACATCACGTCCGGGCAACTCCTTCCGAGCGGCTCAGTCCTAGATTTGCAACTCTGTGCCTTACTTGAATAACGACGGTAATCGCCTTGACTTCTCACACACCATACACCGTATGTACTTTACCGCGGATGACGAAGCGGACGCGTCCAAGGCACAAGTTAGCAAAGGGACCCGCGAACGTCTGGGTATCTATGAGAGCGCGCTTGATAAGCATATGGCAAGGGTACGTCAACTTTATTTAGAACATTCCGGAGGCTTAGAGGTGTCGATACAGACATCGAGAGCGCAATACGTGTTCCACTACTTGGTCAAGATCGTATCGACACAATTCTGTTCCTGCCAGTGATCGTCAACTCGCACCAGTATAGAGTCACACCGTGACACTTTGACGGGCCAGGCAGGCAACACGAATGAAAGTTGACAAATACATCGTGGTGCTGCCGGTATACTGGGTTAGTGCATGGCTCGGTCGTGTGGTGTGAACAGCGGGAGACTGATCTCGCAATGACCGCGTCGGCGTGTTCTTCAGCTACGAAATCTCCTTCCCCTTGGTTCAGACCATTCTGATACGCGAACAGGACATGTGGCATGCTCACCATGGCTTCTATCCTTGATGGCGCGCCCTTCGCAACGCAACCCAGCCCCAAGAGGCGCCGAATGGGCATGCCGGCAGCAAGTTGATGAGAGTTTCTATGGCTACATCCTATAATGTTTCCAGATGGCCTGAATCGCATGAACTTCTGATGTAGTGCCACGTATCGTTCATCCTCGGCGTGGCACGTAATACATGGAGTGTCTCCACTTGTGATACCTTGCCATCCATTTATCATTTATGAAAGCCCCGGTGTGAGAATGCGGCCCAATTGAGATTATAGTTATCGATGTACTGTACAGCAAGCTCGAGTGTGTAGAGAATAAATACAAAAAGTGATCCAGAAAGCGATATCGATAAGAGGGAGGGGAGGTCTGGGCCATCTTCGCCGCTTCGCGTGTGCCACACTCCCTGGGCCAGTCTCCGTCGTCCTACGCTTCTGCACTGAAACGTTCGTCGCTGATAGACGCTGCGCCGTGACAATAGTGAGCCCTTGCGACGCGGGAGGTGGTTCATCTGGGGTTATCCTGTGAAGTCAGTTGGCCATGTCAGCGAACGATGGACGTGGCGAGTGTCGAGTGAGTAAGATAGGGGAAGCACCTTCAAGCTGGCATACATCATCAACTCGTCGTCCTCCCCATCTGGCTTGTGGTAACTTATGTGTATTGTCGGTCCCATGGCATAGTCTTCCCGCGCGCTGTGAGCGCACCAATCCCGGCGTTCTCGCCCTCCTTTTTGTCTACGCATTCTCCGCATGAGGCCTCATCCGACAGTCCTTCCCCACATCGTCCGAAGGCGCAGCCTCGTCCTACGGTGCGAGCCAGCACTGGACTTGTGCCGTCTCACGTTGCCCCCGTCTGTCTAGGATGTAGTCCGTCAGCCTCTCCGTATCCAGCTCATAACACTTTTTATGGGGACCTCGACTCCCGCCTGAACGCGGCGGACCACGCGAGGGGGTGGGAGGGTCTTCGTGGGTGAGTGTGGTCGGTGATCACATTGACGCTCGTCGGCGCGTGCAGTTGACGATGATGCGGACGCACGCTTCGTGGAGGATGACGTGGCGGATGAACCGACCGTCGGAACCGGGACTCGCTCTGGAGTGTGTGCGAGCGTAGCCTATGGTTGAACCTGGTCAGGGTAGCGGTGTTACGCGAGGAGGCATATTGTTGAGCTAGCGTAACTTACCTGTGAAGATAGCTGGTTGAGAAGGCGTGCGTACTCCGCGTGGATTCGAAGGAATTGGTCTTTCCAGGCGCAGGCCCGGCATTGACCTCTCCATTGCTGAGCTTCCTGATGGAGCTGTGCAACCAGCTCAGTTTGGTGAGTGTTCTGCACCAAACTTGTGGGTCAGTTGGAAATTTGAATGCCCCCGCTATGGCAATAGAAGGATCTGACACACGTGGCGTGAGTCCTAACTTACTGTTACTGGACACCAAGTGACCCCACAGGCACAGTTGACTAGACTCCACTTATCCGTTCGGACCGTTCCTGCCCGCCGTGACGTCGATAACAAATTGGTTTGGTAACTCCGTATATAGAATCCGGCACCATCATCATCACCTTCTAACTTACAACGGTACAGCAAGTTGCCGTCCTTCTGTACAGTATGGTACGTCCAGATGTCCAAAATCCTGGCAGCGATGCTCCCAACTCCGATTCTAAAGTTCGCAGCTGAACACCTCACTAATAGTTCCTAAGAGTGACCCCATAATATCACCCTTGTCATGCATCCCATCTGACCCGCGCACTAAATGAATTTGGCTTCTTTTCATATATCGTGGGTTTCTTTTTCCATCAAGGTACTGACACAAATCCATGGTTACTGCTCCGGCGACCAATTCCAGTTTATGTTTTATACAATCTCCACCCTGGCCCTGCACCTTCGTTCTCTCCAACGAAAGCGTGGTCCTGGTGCTCACTGCATTCGCTGGTTCAACTTGCTATGTCACTGCCTGATATTGGCCTCCCATACACTGGGGCATATATGTAGGTGACGCTGGGCCCCTAGTGTCTCTCCCGCGTCGTTCATTCATTCTTTCGCCTCTCTTATCCTAGATACCTCAACTCCGTCATCGATCTCTCGCCCGCAGGTGAGCGTGCCCCTAATTGACCTCAGAGAAAACACTCAGGATGTTCCGTGCTTGCCTGTCCTAGTGATATTATATTACGACTATGTTCTCACATTACCCCGGGAAATCCAGTTCCTCTGGCCTCCACACAATAAACTAGGGTGGTTCACACTTACCTGCCTTCTCAATCGATACCTCCCTATATTCGGACACATGCCGTTTGTCGTATTATATTTTGTCCCAGGAAATTTTCCAGTGCGTTCCTCGTCCTGATTTAGAGCCAACCCGACCTGAGCTAGACCGAACACAGCTGTAAGCTACCCCAATGCACACACCCCACAACGAAATACTCACCAGATTGTAGTTGTCATGGTCTACATGTGTACCGCAAGGGTCTTGTGATGGTCATACAGGTCCTCGTTGGCAGTATGTCCTAAAGCGCTCCACTTCCGTCTCAGTGGCCCTGACTTTTAAGTTAACCCTCCGAAGCCCTCTGCATGATCCGTGTCCACGCATTGTATGGCCGAAGTCGTCACGTCCTGGGACTTCTCCTCGTGATCTATGTAACGGCAATTATCAATGCATCTGTATGTCTTTTTCCGCACGAGGTCTAAGCGTGTGTATGCGTATCTCATCATTTTTTTTGCGAAGGTGATACTGACAATAAGCCGTCGCACTGGGAATGAAACAGCCTTGGTCGCATCCAGCATTCGTGGATGTACCCAGATAATCACTGCTTCTGGGTAAGTGGTCGAACCTGGATGACGATTCATTACCGGTATGATTTGTGTCTTCTTTGTGTTAGGGGTCTATGTAAGTTTCTGGTTAACAATCACCGCGGGTCCAATAACTCGAGGGAACAGATAGTTGTCTAGCATGGGCTGGCGTGCTCATTTTTGACAGCGTGATATTCTTCCTCACTCTCTACAAGGCCTTTACAATTGGGAAGGGCATACCCCTACTGGATGTGATTGTTCGTGATGGTGCGTCCAGCTGAGTAACATACATGTCGAGCCTCATCAACCATCTTAGGAGCCGTATACTTCTCGTACGATCCACTCTGTTTGTTGTCGACGAGATAGTGACGATCAATTGAAGGGCACTCTTCATCATGAATCTAGTAAATATTTTGACGCTTCGGGTGCGCATATATTGCATCTACCGGTTTTATGATGTTCACTCTATACCTTTCTTAGTTTGCCCCTGTACGTTATCATGCATTTTGATTCTCACTTTCACACATCGTTTTTACCGAATACAGCCTGTACTCAAAAGCTCCGCTGTAACCTTCACAAACGTGTACGTCTTGATATTACCTCTCGTTTCATTACATGTCTGCTTCAGTACTAATTTTAGATGTACAGGATCTCCACCACTCTTGTAACCCGTCTTGTGTTGAATCTCCGTGAACAAAACTCTGTTTTGGCGGGTCTACCGACAACTGTTGAATCGGAGCACAAATTCCGGGCGGCTCTTCCGGTCGCAGGGACGATGACACCCTCTTGGGACATCACTGTCCAGTTGGACAAGTCAACGTCAGGAACCGCCCCGAATGATGTCGTTGGCGGGTCTTGTTGCGCCAGCACAGACAGGTATGACACGGCCAGGCAGCTCTTGGAGGAATGATGGTCCTTATGCACATACACAACAGTGTGTCCAAGGAAAGGCAATCCGGCCTGATTGATGGAGCGATAATAGAACGCGAGACGACTTCTCGTAGACGAGATAGTATATGATAAATTACCTGACATGTGGGACCACTGTACAAAGCATGCATCCTCGATCATCGTTTCTCATCTCAGAGCCTTGATCGAACCACTCTGCTTTCCCATGACTTTCCTTGCTCGGATTTGGATAGATAAACGCTCATCAGAACCCGGAGCTCAGAACCGTCCCACATCACGCACCATACAGCACAGCCACAGGTTCGTCGCTGCCACGTTTGGAGGGGCAGCCTAGTGGGTCAATACGCCTGGCGCGCAGGTCAAAGTAATCCGTACATTTTCTCGGTGTGTGATGACCAGTGGCCCGCGAGGGAACGCAGCGGCGTTCATGATGGCGATGCCAGCACATGGTGCACTCCTCGCGGCGCAACCCAGAACGCGCAGGTCATTGCCACCGTTGTGTACGGTCACTCACCGACGTTGAGCCATGTGCAACCTACGGCAAGGAAGGGCATACGCATCAGGGCATCTGCGAGCGCATACAACCGGAGGGACTCGGAGATCGTGAACGCCAACTGGTCCGATCGCCTGATGCGGTAGGGCCGGTGTCGTTGCACCGCGTGGGCTTCCCCAAAAGTGGTATCCGCAGTGAACCGTGCGATGAGATGGTTCTCTTTCTTGATGTTGCGCACGCGCATGGTACCGCGGAGTGGGGCCACATGGTCATGAGAGAGATGGACTCGAGGTGGGTGTTCGAGTCTAGTGCCGTGCGTGAAGATCATATCAGGGATGTCTGTATGACTTTGTGGAGTGTGCCTGCCAGTGTGCTAGGTTATATGACCCTATGGGATGTTTTCCGGCTCCGAGTCTTCGTTGAAGATCATGGATGCCTGGAGCAAGGTCTTGTTAGACCGGCCCGGAGTTAGGGACCGGGACCGCGCGGCTATCCACATGGTACTACCGCTTAATCTTAGATTAGATAAGTCCGTATGTATTGATTAAAGACACTGAAATCTTTCACGTTCTCCATTCGTTCTCTACGATTTATTGCTTTATATTAGTTCATATATCACCTCATTTACTCTCTGATACAAGTCCGAAGCTTTTGGCCGATTCTACACTCTTTGTTGTGTATTTAAGGACTTCTTTTCGCGCCCTATCATTTCAGTTTTCTGACCGCATAACTGAAGGTTATCGCTACCGTATTAGGTAGCGTACGCATTTACATAGCTGCGTAACCACAGGTCTGTCATGCGCCCCACACTCGCTGGTACTGGCTTCAACGCGCATGAAAGTGATGAAACGCACAGACCATGGATGACATCAAAGTCAAGACACGCAGGGGATCGTTTCGTTCGTATGCTCTTGGCTGCATGGATCCAGTTGAAAGAAATAGCGTGGTTGACTTTATGCTTGCAGTGACCCTGGTCTCTGTCCCGATCATCTCGTCTTTCACACTTGTGGAGTTTCTCGACCCCCGACGAGTCGACATCGACACATCGGTAGTTGTCGACCTGAGCAGAGGAGAAGGCCCGGGGTTGACCGTCCATCTCAATGCCAATGTGACGCTCCCAAGAGTTCCATGCTATTGTGAGTCCCTGGGGGCACTTGCCATTCCAGTGGCCTTCCCGCCTCTGACAACGAGTCTTGCTTAGTGCTATCTCTCGACTTGATAGATATAACCGGTGAGCTCCAAAGTGATATCACACATAGTGTGTAGTTACGCAGCTATGTAAATACGTACGCTACCTAATACGGTAGCGATAACTTTAGTTATGTGGTGAGAAAACTGAAGTGATAGGGTGCGAAAAGAAGTCCTTAAATACACAACAAAGAGCGTAGAATTTATCGTAGAGAACGAATGGAGAACATGAAGTATTTCAGTGTCCCTTAATCAATACACATGGACTTATCTAATCTAAGATTACGAAGCGGTACCATGCGGATAACGGCGCGGCCCCGGTCCCTAACTCCGAGCTGGTCCAACATAGTGTTCACCGACTCGGATGCGGATACGGTTGTACCTGGCTCGCAGACCGGTGAGCTCCGTAGCGACATCGACAAGTTGGATGAGCAGCGTGCGTCCGGTTAGTGTTGTTCCTACTACGGCAGAGAACCCCCCGAGGGCGGATGCTGTACCTCTTGCGACGCCGTCCGCGAAGCGTACGTTCGATAGGGCTGGAGCTTCGGCAACCCTAATGCGATTGACCAGGTGTAGATCTTGTCTTCCTTTCCTTCACATCGCGTGCAGACTCTGAGAGGGCATGGTGCATTGAGGAATACTGGTCCGACCAAATTCAGGAGCAGTCATCGGAGGGTTGCAACGTCGCCGGTCTCGTATGAGTGAACAAGGTTGTTGGGAACATCCACATCACGTCCGGGCAACTCCTTCCGAGCGGCTCAGTCCCAGATTTGCGACTCTGTGCCTTACTTGAATAACGACGGTAATCGCCTTGACTTCTCACACACCATACACCGCATGCAGTTTACCACGGATGACGAAGCGGACGCGTCCAAGGCACAAGTTAGCAAAGAGATCCGCGAACATCTGGATATCTATCAGATCAGAGCGCGCTTGATAAGCATATGGCAAGGATACGTCAACCTTATTTCAAACATTCCGGAGGCCTAGAGGCGTTGATACAGACGTCGAGAGCGCAATACGTGTTCCACTACTTGGTCAAGATCGTATCGACACAATTCCGTCCCTGATTGTCAACTCGCACCAGTATAGAGTCACACACTTTGACGGGCCAGGCAGGCAACACGAACGAAGGTTTACAAATACATCGTGGTGTTGCCGGTATGCCAGGTTAGTGCATGGCTCGGTCTGTGTTATGTGAACAGCGGGAGACTAACCTCGCAACGACCGCATAGGCGTGTTCTTCAGTTACGAAATCTTGCCTATCCTCGTTGCCCATCGCGAAACGCGCCAGTGGTTTGCGCACTTTTTGACATTGTAAGTTCTTATCTTCTTCCCCCTTGATTCAGACCGTCCTGATACACGAACAGAACATGTGCCATCGTGGGTGGCATGCTCACCGTAGCTTCTATCCTTGATAGCGCGCACTTTGCAACGCAACGCAGCCTCAAGAAGGGCGCCGAACGGGCATGTCGGCAGCAAGTTGATGTGAGTTTCTATGGCCACATCCTATAATGTTTCCAGATGGCCTGGATTGCATGAACTTCTGATGTAGTGCCACGTATCGTTCATCCTTGGCGTGGTACGTAATACATGGGGTGCCTCCACTTGTGATACCTCGCCATCATGAAAACCCTGGCGTGAGAATGCGGCCCAATCAGGATAATCGTTAATTGATGTACAGCAAGCTCGAGCGTGTAGAGAATAAATACAAAAAGCGATCCAGAAAGCGATATCGGTAAGAGGGAGGGGAAGCTGAAGAGGGTGGGGCATCTTCGCAGCTTCGCGCGTGCCGCACTCCCTGGGCCAGTCTCCGTCGTCCTACGCTTCTGCACTGAAACGTTCGTCACTGATAGACGCTGTGCCGTGACAATAGTGAGCCTTTGCAACGTGGGAGGTGGTTCATCTGGGGATTATCCTGTAAAGTCAGTTGGCCATGTCAGCGAACGATGGACGCGGCGAGTGTCGAGTGAGTAGGATAGGGGAAGTACCTTCAAGCTGGCATACATCATCAACTCGTCGTCCTCCCCATCTGGCTTGTGGTATGTGTATTGTCGATCCCATGGCATAGTCTTCCCGCGCGCTGTGAGTGTACCGATCCCGGCATTCTCGCCCTCCTCTTCGTCTACGCATTCCCCGCATAAGACTTCATCCGACAGTCCTTCCCCACCCTCATCAACATCGTCCGAAGGCGCAACCTCGTCCTACGGTGCGAGCCAGCAGTGGACTTGTGCGTCTCACGTTGCTGCCGTTGGTCTAGGGTGTGGTCCGTCAACCTCTCCGTGTCCAGCTCACAACACCTTTTACGAGGACCTCGATTACCGCCTGAACGCGGCGGACCACGCGAGGGGGTGGCAGCGCCTTCGTGGGTGAGTGTGGTCGGTGATCACATTGACGCTCGTCGGCGCGTACAGTTAATGATGACGCGGACGCACGGTCCGTGGAGGATGACGTGGCGGATGAATCGACTGTCGGAACCGGGACTCGCTCTGGAGTGTGTGCGGGCATAGCCTATAGTTGGACCTGATCAGGGTAGCGGTGTTACGCAAGGGGGCATATTGTTGAGCTAGCGTAACTTACCTGTGAAGACCACTGGTTGAGAAGGCGTGCGTGCTCTGCGTGGATTCGAAGGAATTGGTCTTTCCAGGCGTTGATTTCTCTACATAAGGTCTCCTCCAGGCGCAGGCATTGACCTCTCTATTGCTGAGCTTCTTGTCGGAGCTGCGCAACCAGCTCAGCTTGGTGAGTGTTCTGCATCAAACCCGTGAGTCAGTTCGAAATTTGTAAACTCGGGCAGCGGACGTGTGCCTCGCCTCTCTATCCGCCTGCCATGAGTGTAAACGTACGAAGGGAGATACATGACAGAGGAGGCGCCTCTGACTTTCACTTGTCCACCTCTGCAACCCAGACTCGTGTTTTGCTAGCATTAAGGGCTCTAAGCGCGTCGTCACACTCGCGCCGCAGGGCACGCAAATCTCCGTGAGTTCGATTTAATCTTGCACGCATTTCTTATTCGTAAGTGTGGAGCCGAAATAAGTGAATAGGGGAATTGTGAATTTGTAAGGAAGGTATTCCAGCGCACTGTAGAGACAGTCGCTTGGCAATGGAAGGATCTGACACACGTGATGCGAAGTCCGTTTATAGTGTCTGATATACTATTATTGGACATCAAGTGACACGGGACTCCACTTGTATCCGTTCCTGCCGCCGTGAAACTGAAAACGTCAATAATGAATTGATTTGGTAACAAGTTTCACCATCATCATCTTCTACTAAGTCCTACCAACGGTACAGCAAGTCGCCGTCCTTCCGTCACAGTACAGTATGGTACGTCCAGAGGTCCAATCCTGGCAGCGATGCTCCCAACTCTGAAGTTCGCAGTTGAACAACTCACTAATAACTCACAAGAGTGACCCCATAATATCACCCTTGTCATCCATCCCATCCGACCCGCGCATCAGATGAACTTGTCTTCTTTTATGTGTCACATATCGTGGGAGTTCTTTTTCCATCAAGGTGCTGTACTGACGCAAATCCATGGTTACTGCTCCGGTGGCCATCTCCAGTTTATGTTCTATATAATCTCCACCCTAGCCTTGCGTTCTCTTCAACGAAGGCGTGGTCTTGGTGCTCCCTGCATTCGCTGGTTCAACTTGCTATGTCACTAGCTGATATTGGCCTCCCACACACTGGGGCATATATGTAGGTGGCTCTGGGCTCCTAGTGTCTCTCCCGCGACGTTCGTTCATTCTTTCGCCCTTTCTTATCTAGATACCTCAACTCCATCTTCGATCTCTCGGCCGCAGGTGAGCGTACCCCTAATTGACCTCAAAGAAAAACTCTGAATGTTCCGTGCTTGCCTGTTCTAGTGATATTATATTACGACTATGCTCTCACTTTACCCCGGGAAATCCAGTTCCTCTGGCCTCCACACAATAAACTAGGGTGGTTCACACTTACCTGCCTTCTCAATCGATACCTCCCCATATTCGGACACATTCCGTTTGTCATATCATATTTTGTCCCAGGAAATTTTCCAGTGCGTTCCTCGTCCTGATTTAGAGCCAACTCCACCTGAGCCTGACTGAACACAGCTGTAAGCTACCCCAATGCGCACACCTCACAACGAAATACTCACGAGATTGTAGTTGTCATGGTCTACATGAGTATCGCAGGGGTCTTGTGATGGTCTTGCAGACACTTGGTGGCAGTACGTCCTAACGCGCTCCACTCCCATCTTAGTGGCCCTAACTTTCAAGTTAACCCTCCGAAGCCCTTTGCATGATCCGCGTCTACGCATTGTATGGTCGATGTCGTCGCGTCCTGGGACTTCTCCTCGTGATCTATATAACGGCAATTATCAATGCATCTGTATGTCTTTCTCCGCCCGAGGTCTAAGTATTCGTATGCGTATCTCACAAATTTTTTTGGCGAAGGTGATACTGACCATAAGCCGTCACACTGGGACCAAAACAGCATTGGTCGTATCCAGCATTCGTGGATGTAACCAGATAACCACTGCTTCTGGGTAAGTGGCAGAACCTGAATGACGATTCATTACCGTTATGACTCGTATCTTCTTTGTGTTAGGGGTCTATGTAAGTTTCTGGCTAACAGTCACCGCGGCTCCAATAACTCGAGGGAACAGATAGTGCTCTAGCATGGACTGGGGTGCTCATTTTTGACAGTGTGATATTCTTCCTCACTCTCTACAAGGCCTTTACAATTGGGAAGGGCATATTCCTACTGGATGTGATTGTCCGTGATGGTACGTCCAGCTGAGTAACCTACGTATCGAGCCTCATCAACCATCTTAGGAGCCGTATACTTCTCGTATGATCCACTCTGTCTGTTCGTCGACGAGATAGTGACGATCAATTAAAGTGCACTTTTCATCACGAATCTAGTAAATATTTTGATGCTTCGGGTGCGCCTATATTGCA
>QLOS01000596.1:0-16040 GCA_003313725.1 Russula sp. MG48 | reverse complement strand
CGAAAAGTGATAAACAATAAAACATACCTTTGCACCCTGCGCGCGAACGCCGCCGTTGGACCCTCGTCGAGCCGTGCGAGGCGGTGGTCGAGCGGAGTGAACCGTGTGCGGGTGCGCTAGCTAGCACGGGCGTGAGTACTAGCCGTGTGACAGGCCGGTCACAGGCGGGCCAGGTGAGGCGGCGCTCGAGGGGTGAGCAGTGCACGAGTGTCGACGGCGAAGGATATTTGCTGAATGTCGATTATTGGCCACTGGCGGTGTGAGAGTTGCTGCTGCTGAGGGTGAAGGCGGTCCTAATCCTAACCGGTCGCAACCGGTTATTTCACGGTTGAACTTTTATCCGTGGGAATCAAAGACCGCAACCAGGGGTTGGCCAAAAATGATGCAACCGCAACCGACGGTCCGGTCTTTTTTCGGTCCGGTCCGGTCCAGTCCCCGGTCTTTTTCCGGTCCTATGGACTGGACCTTAAAACACTAGCGATGGCGTGTTCCATGAAAGTAGATCGCATACTGTATCGTGATCAGACAATTTCCATAGTCCCATACAGTAGTACCATGTTTCGCCTAACAACTTTATAAATGTACATGCTAACACAAAGCTGAACAATTGGAGCTTCAAATCCCTTCAATACTCCGCAAGGACGCTTCGAGTCACACCTGGGCCAGGTCCATCGCTAGTGGCAAATGAACCGGGGGTTGAATGTTGAACGCGTGAAAGGACATACCTCTTCATATAAGAAGGAAATGGGGCTCCAAGCTCCGCATGGGCGATGCACACCCCCATGTACCTGTGATTGCATATATGGGCCTACTATATTGGATATATGAACAGAAACTCACTGTGCGATGGCAAAACGAACCAGCGACTCAGGTGGTGCCCGAGCGACATATGGCTTCCATTTCCTGATAAAAAGAACAGCGATCTCCCCTTTCCAGGGCATGAAAGGAAATTCACGGATCAGATTCGGATTTGGACCAAGGCGGTTATCAAAGTATGATGAAATGAGGAGTGTGTAGCCAGCGATCCATATGAGGGTATTGAAAACCTCAGGCTGAGAAGAACTTGGCAAGAAAAATGCACTTTCGATGTCAATGTAAGGGGGAGTGATTGTGCTCCGGTGCAGAGGCGATACTCTGTCAAAATCGTAAGTAATGCGTCGGCAAGGCCATCTTCCCCACAAATAACCAGATACAGTGCAAGCCTTGGTCTCAAGTATTGGGGACAGAAAATCAGTCATCCCCGTCCATGGAAAGTGTAAGCACTTACAGGGACATCAAGCGGTGTGCGATGGTGTATGACCATTGTCAGTCTAGTGAGTAAGGCAACAGGAGGGCCAGGGACAGGAGCTGAATGGTGTTCCCGACACACCCAAAATCTGTACTGTATGCATGCGCTTAAATGCAGCACCCTACACGGAGCTGAGAGTCGTTGCTTTGTCTAATTTTGACAGCCTTAGCTCAGAATCCATAGCGCAAGACAGTGGGGCCCGGGGATGTATCACCATCACTAGACCCTGTGACGATCTTACAGAGTCAACATGGACTCAACTTCATTCATTGTAATGCCAGGGATGCACCGAAACATCTCTATGTCACTATTGTTCCTGCGTATAGATTTAACCCTAATGACGAGATGCATTGATACTATTCCTGGGTCCGAACCTCGTAATTATAAGGCTATTGTGCAGCTGCCCAGCGGCGCGTTCTAGTCCCCGCCCTCACGCCTATCACGACCATCATTTAAACATTGCTGCCTGTTTGGGGCGAGAGGTCAGAGTTCATTGTACTGTAATACTTTATCGGCTAGACTTGTGTGACCTGGCCACGTGTGAATTGCAACAACACTTTGTGAGAACCATATTATAACATCCCCTGACTCACGTTGATTCGTTCTTTTTTTTTTTTTTTTTTTTTTTNNNNGCACTTATATTCCACAGCATATAATGAAGATACAGACGCGGTCTACGTAGTCCTACGTACTTATGATCAGGTAGTTAGAGGCAATATGAGATGAGTCAGCGTTAGCTAACTATGGGCTGGAGTTAGGATTAGCAGGTGGGATTGAAGTCGAGGCATAAGGCCTCCGTGGGGATTAAGATATTGGGGTATTACATTATGGGCCCCCTGCGGCGCCTGCTCTCTTTGGCTGCTATGAGCTGCTCATATCGAGCACGTTTTTTGGGTGACCAGTTGGGATTTGGTAGTGTTGTCGGAAGTGGTGTAAGTTGAGAACCCTCACCAGTTGGGGCGTTTACTCCCAGGTTCGAAGTTGGTGTTGGTGTGGTTAGTGGGGCGGTGGTGCTTGGGACACGCTTAGGCGGTGTTTGTTTCCAGCGTTTGACAGTGATCACATGCCCGAAGGCATAGAGTGTTCTGAGACGCAGGAGGGCTTGGGTGCTTGTGCCATTTGGGTCTTCGAAAGAGACAGATAGGGAAGAGGTGGCGCCAGGCTGGTAGGTGGTAGGGTCCTGGACCCATGAGGGCTTCTGGGTGATGTTGAGGGCAGCGTAGGCTGGGTTCTCAGCGACTAGTGCACGATGCACCTCGTCGGGTGTGTGAGCTCCTCTTGTGTCAGATGTGCCGGTGGGGACGGCATTGAGTCGGACTTTGGACCACTTAATATTGTGGCGTAGAGACGGCGGGGTTTGGGGTGCAGACTTGGTGAGGGCTAAGAGAGAGGGTTGCAGGGCCTCAGAGAAATAGGGGAAGGCGGTGGTGAGCTGTTGGGCCGTTGTGTTAGCATTGCCCCATATGACCAGGTTTCCCTTGGCAGTCCACCTTGCGGCAGACACTCGGACCTGGGTGGCATTAGTGCGTTCTAGTGCGGCATTGATGGTGGCACAGATATCCGAGGGTGCAGGCCTCCGGTTGTCTGGCCAGGTGTAGGCAGCAGCCTCCACCACAACGCTGGGGCATTGAGGTGTGGCAGCCATTGCTGCGTATGAGGAGGTGGGGGCAGGGCCTTTGACAGGAGCTGTCGTGGGCTTGGCTGTCTGGGAGGGGGGGGAGGGCTTTGATTTGAGTTCCTTCCTGACCTCAGTGGTGGCTTTGGCCAGGTTGGCAAGCGTGTTCTCCAGGCTTGTGAGGCGTATCTGGAGGGCAGTGAGTTCTTTGACGGGGGCTGTGTTAACATTGGTGCCCTTTGGGAGGAGGGACTGAACAAGAGGGTCATGTAGGAAAAGGTTTAGAAGGTGGGCAGTTGCCCGTGTGGACTCGTCTGGTTGAGTGAGCTTTGCAGGGTGCATGGCCTTGAGGTACGCTAGGCTGAGGCCTAGTATGGACCCCAGTGAGTCATGGTTTGGAGGGAATGCATTGCGAAGTTGCTCCCCTGGGTGGGGGAGGAACGTAGGGAGAAGGATTGTCTGCATTGCAGGCATGATGGCGGTGATGGTTCAGGAGCGACGTTGATTCGTTCGCAAAATCAGGAAATGGCCTAATGTATAATCAGTATGATGTAATTAAAGCGGCATTATAAGGCTATCAGATTTATAATCTCTTCCCGGTTGTTGAATCAATTCGACATCACACGAGTCGGATCAAAAGTCCTCAGCACGTGAACACAGAGTGAGGCTGTTTTTTGGACAGACTGGACTGGCTTGGGATGGCACAAGATATGCCCCTTTTGTCTCCTGAGAGCCATCATGGCCATTGGTGTCATCATACTTAGACAGCTGCATTCCCATGCATCTCACCTCCCATGTTGTTTGCTTGGTTCACACAGATGAGGGCTACGTCCTCACAGTCTGGTGTATTCCCTGACAGTTCTGTTGCCCCATTTTTTTGCACACGCATGGCATGACGTGTCTGCGAGCTCTCCATTTGTTAGGAGGGCCCAATGTTCGGCTCCTTTTCGGAGGACAGCTTTTGGTCAGGGACTTTTTTTGTCACTCTCTGTGTTCAGGTGTCACCACCGAGCGCTCTCGCTGCTTTGTGGACAAACATCATATCTACACAAAACAGCACACAACTCCTTTTGTTTTGGAAGTCCAGACCGCCTGTTCCGGAAGGAGGATTTTGACTCACGTGACTTGAATTACTTCCATTTCTTTCTTTCGCTTGGCCTCGGGACAGAACATCTGGATCTGTGCCTTTTCAAGTGGCAAGCCTTTTATCTAGGGTCTTCGCCACCTTGGTATGACGTATAGTGCTGACTTGAGTCAGTCGTGGCGTGGTCGTGACTCGGGTCAGCCGATGTTGTATGAGAGTAAGTTATGACTCTTATGAGATGACGAGCGTCGCAAATGACAGGTCACACAAGACTAGCTTGTCTCCAGTGCTCCCGGCATACAATGCGTGAGTGACTCAGCAAGATCGAGGGGCTCTGATGGAGATCCAGCCTGCCACTAGCTTATCCTGCGCTTTGGATTCCGAACACAATCCAATCAATCTTAGCTCTGCAAGCACGGCTGCCGTGGCATTTAAGATGCATATGTACATATTTCAGATGTGTAGGAACAGTTCAGTCGCTCCTGTCATTGGCTTCCCTTGGCTGACTCCAGGCTGACATCCCTCTTCGGTCCAGTGAGTGCTGCTAGGGTAGTTGATTTCTTTCACCTGCTCATGCACGCCCGCTCGGCCCAGTGTCCAATCCACGTAGCTACTACCGACACCACGGGCGTCGCCGTGGTACGACTGCATGTGACCAAAATCCATCAGAGGCAGATGCCCTGGCAGATGACGAAGAAGATACCATCGCTGACGGTGAGTGCGCAAACTGCGGCCCATTGTTGTGAAGTTATCAGGCCACACATACAGAAGCTTGCAATGTCGCAACATCTCCGAGATGTACAAAGTGACGCGGTGTTCAGTCTAGTGATGGTATAATCCTGCACTTGCTGCCAAACTGAGTCTGTTTGCTGATGTACTTACTTTTGCCGAAGACTCGAGGTCAACCTTAGAACACGACAGAATGCGTAAGTGCATACACTCTCTGTTGCGGAGTACGATATTTATGTGCTCCAAGCACGAATGAAGAAACGCCCGTGCTCGGGGAGAACCAATCTCTTCAAAAATCATAGATCTGATACAACAGTGCGCCGTGTTTTTTTTTTGCATTGTGAGATAACTTTTCTGAAGCAACCACATCTTAACTAGCAGTTCGATGAGATCTTATCTACTCCATGGGCAGCAGTACTCAGCCGAGATCTGGGCAGAGGACGGGCTGCTTGTAGTCCCCATGCCAGTGCAGCCACCCAATACGAATGGGGCGCCCAGGAGGAACAGGTAAGAAACTATTTTACACGCAATATCGACAAGGTCCTTAGTCTTCCTTTCACATAGGTAAATGTCCGCATGCCATCCAAAGGAACGGAGAGGGACGCTCACGACCGAAGCTCCGTCGAAGTAGAGCAAATCTTGCCAAATGAGCCTGTTCAGGATCCTCGAGACTTTTACGCTTCTGACTCACCAGTGTTCGAATATCCTGACTCGGATCAGGAACTGCATGAATTTGTCCACACGCCATCTAAAAGAATGCAGAGGGACGCTCACGACCGAAGCTCCGTCGAAGTAGAGCAGATCTTGCCACCAAATGAGCCTGTTCAGGATCCTCGAGACTTTTATGCTTCTGACTCCCCAGTGTTCGAATATCCTGACTTGGATCAGGAACTGTATAAATCAGCCAAGGAATTCGAGGAAAATGACGAGCTGGAGGGTGAGGGCGATGGCATAGCCAGTGATAGTAAAACAGGGTCGAACGTGCGTCTCTTTTATTTGACTTGCGCTTGCTGTTGCTTATGGGCACGAAGCTTTTCCAGCAATCTCGATCATTTCGGCCACCCCTGCAGTTATCGCCACAGTCCATTGCTCCCCTTTCACAGCCCCCTCGGCCGTCGTCTCAACGGGTGTCGCACTCACAGCTGCAGGTTTCATCAGCACTACCTCGAAATCTAGATAGAGCAGACCAATTCCAGGGTATCTCATTAGGCGGCCACTCTGTATGTCTGATGGCCCACTCTGTGAAATGGTACCACTCATGACTGTTTCCTCAGAACTTCGAGGGCGGCCAACAGGAAAGCCAAGTGAACATTGTCACACTACTCGAACAGATTGTAAAGAACACTGACCCCACTCATGGAAGTGGGAGCCACGGTGGTCGAGAAGTGCACAGCAGACGTGGAAGGAGCCCTGTACACCGTAAGGCTGAAGACAATGCACTAGCTGTCAGTTCCTAAGTCCTTATTTCGATCTGCTCAATGCACTGGACTGACTACACCGAACTAGAAATTAGTCTGGATCGAGCTCTCCTTACTGTTAGAGGGAAAACCACCTTACGGCCACAACCTCAGACTTCATGATTGACATGGCGGGGGATCCGAGGGTGCTGTGGAATGTTTCTGCTGGCCAAGTTTTTGCCGATTATCTTATCGAGAAGATGGGACGTGACGATATGCCGGAAATGTGGAGGGCAATAGAGAAGGCGTTTACCAACAGGGTCAAGAGCTTGAAATTGCGCGCGAAAAGAGACGCGCTCCCACGGGCAGAGAAAGCTGCAGAACGATCTAAACATAGCCGGAAGCAGCGCAAATACCAAGTAAGCTTTTAAGTATTTCAACCCTGGGAGCACCACAGCCACTCACCTATGGTACAGTTATTCCAACGTCGCCGTGAGGTCGTCAAGTTGTACAGTCCACTGAGAAAGCATCTTGGCATCTTGGATATGTTGGGAGTGGATGGGATGTCCTCTGATGAGTCTGCTGTTGATCCTGACACGAACAGAATGACGTACACTATCGTCAAGCCGAGCTGGCGACATCCCGACATGCACAATTGGCTCAAAGTTTTTGACCAATTACACCACCGAAATCACATCAATAGCTGGTCTATTGACAAATGTGGCGCGTTCGCTCACATTCGTGCTGGCTCCCAGAAGGTTCATCAGACAGTACACGCCCCTCCGCATCTCCCAGTCAACGCCTATGACCCTAAGTGGCTCAAAAGCAGAGAGACCCTTTATGTGAGACATGTGTTGTGCCCTGAAGAAGAACCATACGCTTTCAACCATCCTTCCGATGTGATTGCATACGTTTTCCTATATCATTTCAACAGATTTATGGTCTAATCCTATTTATCTGTATAGGCTCTTGAGTCTTTAGATTGACAGTTGGGCTGAGTGAAAACCCATCTCAAGACTACTGTCAAGAGCCCTGATGTTGCAAGAATAATCTATGTCAGTGAACGGAGGATGTCATTCAAAGCAGTACGAATTATAGGCTCTGTCTTTGTTACATCAACCGATCGACTGTGAATACGATATAATTACTGTATAAGGGGCACACGTGCATCGCTAGCCATTTGTTCATACATGCAGCTTAACAGTCTACTCTCGCGCGAAATTCCTCATAAAATGAAGGCATGTTATTCCAACAGAGTCAGACTGTCATGGCCTCAGCGCGACCATGGACCAGCCCACATCCCTAGGAACGGTGGACTCACCTGTGATCAATACGGGTGTTACTATGGGCTCAATAAAGGCGGCCAAGCACGGAGCGGCGGCAAGCGGACTGACTTGGGATATGTTTTTTTTGGTAAGAAAGCAAAGATCACATATTATGATGCTATGTAAACTACCACTTCGCTGCAGTACAGTTATCTTTCGTGCAACTCGGATTGGGTATCACACTTTTGCCGTTCACGAAGTCACCGACAATACCTCAGGCTTCAATCTTTGCGAGGATGAGGTCGAAGAACAGGAGCACGGCGAGGACGTGGGGTCGTCATTGCATTTTCATTGGGTTGCTCATCTCCAAGCAATTGGCGTTTTAACAGCATTCGTGTAAGCGCACCCTGAGCTTATGAACCCTGATCAAGCTCGGACTCTCCTCATCACGGTGGCACATCCCCACCTCGCATACGCTCTCTTTCAAGCTCTACCCCTCAAGAAAATAATAGACCCTGTTATCATTCAGGTGTGCAATTATTCTATCTTTCTTGATCATGTCTCATCTTCCTTGCATCTAGTGCAGGAATTCTAGTAACCTTGGCCGCTGTGCTTCCACCCCAGATGCTGCGGCCCGGGGCGACTCAGAGTCACATGATCTATCCGAGGCCAAAGCAGTTCTTTCCGTGTCACTGTCATGCCAACAGTGAGTGTGATTCGGTGTGTGCACTAGATGCTATGGGCCAATTGATTGTTTGCAGGGGATGATTGTCCCATCTGGTCGTTGTGTTCACATATTTGTGTTCATGCTGCCAGGCTGCAGAGTCGTTGGCCTTGGTGCTCAAATTCACAATAATCACGTGGCAACACCGCTCAGTGAACTTGAACCTCGCTTCTCACAGATCTCCAGCATGCCAGAGCCACATCGGCCTCATACCAGAAGGCATCTACCTTTACGCTGTCATCAAGCCTCATTATCGCTTCATTCGTGATCAGGGCTATGATGCTGTGGTCGGGAAGTTTGTGCGGTTGAGAGCGTGATCACCATTAGTTGTTTCAGTATCTGGAGGGCATCGCCCGCATCGTGCCCATGGACCCGCTGGTGCAATGTTTCATACCTTTTGATCACATTGACGGGAACCGTGCCCCTTTCAAGGCATATTATTACAAGGAGCGCCGCGTATCGCGCTCTGGCCATTGATCAGCCGGAGCGAGGCCACACGGCTAGTTTGACATGGTCCGCAATGGCCCTTGGAGGTTCCACCGTGACTGATCGTGATTCTTGGTACACTTGCAGAATTTTCATACATCCCTACAAACTGGAACAACACATCGTACCTCACTCGCCGGTTCCTATACCTCGTCACACTTGCCCTATTGGCTGGGCCTACCTTCTACATCGCGGTCCGTAGAGAATTAGTCAGATGATGGTGGATGCCTCGCTCTCATCTTTGGTATCCCTGAATTCTTTATCTCCGCCGCTGCAACCCTGCTGTTCGGCACCATGCCCTTCAGGTGAATGTTTGGCGACAAGTGTGAAACTTGATACCTGATCTCGCCTCCATCTTCTCCACCTTCTCCAGCTACATCTGTGCCCGACCTCACACGACGTGGACAACCGCTCGATTTATCATCTCCAACCTCCAATGGCAGCGACAAGCACCGCAACCACGCAAGCGCAAAGATTTGATGCAGACTCAGCGGATTGCTGTATTTGGCGACGGCTCGCGGACGCGCCGGTGTATTTTGAGGTCTGTGGCACAGTCGTGGGTCCAGGGATCAGTGCCAGTGCACTGATGCATGTAGGCAGTTGAACCAGGGTGAGGGATCAGAAGATGTGCTCCTAAGCCCCAAACTGGAATGAGCCATCAAACAGCTCAGCTCAGCTCGTGAGCGGTCTCTGAGCTGAGCTGTGGCAACACAATGTGCAAAGTCCCAAGAACAGGGTATTGTTGGTTTTGGATGACCCCTGAAGGACCATATATTTTACAAGGATTGCTTATAATAAATCGACTTTGAGAGTTTAAATATAGTCATGACTGTATCTAGGAAGAAGCAGACAATGAAGCCGAGATGAAGCCAAGAGCGTTGAAGTAGACGTGGTCAAGGAGGAATTGTTCATGTCACGCTGAACACGACGCGCGTCGGCGGTATGAGAACATTGATGATAATGATGATCATGATGATCATCGTGATAGAATTTGATATATAATGGGATTTAGTCATTGTCCTCTGACAGGACCTCTGTCTGTCGCGCCCTGGCTTTGAGTTCTTATTTTCCTAAATCTCGTATTCTGGGCTCTGGGCTGATGTCTAGTACAATCCCTATGGAAATGGACATTTTCTCCCTTTTAGATGCAGAGCTTTCTGCACGTTCCACGTGGTTGCCCAACATCGACTCCTTAGATTTCGTCAATGACCCTGTCGACAGTGGCCCTTATAATTACCAGAATCAATATCCTAACCAAATCAGGCGTCCTAATGTTGGCCTGTATGCATTAACGCTAGCACCCAAGAATCATGTTTATTTGGAGCATGAAACTCGCCTTTGCGACATCTTGGATACGCTTGAATCAATGGAAGCCACTGATGTGAAGGAGATCATGGAGGACCGCATCCTACAAGAGTTGATCAGGATAAATAGATTAAAGGAGGTTGAATGGTCAGGCCAACGGAGTAAGCGGGGCGTCAGGGGTGCTATAGTCAATGCAGGTATGCCTATTCTCTTGCTTGGTGTTGTCGTGACTGACAATGCTCCAGAGAACTACTTTGTAACGAGACACCCCAAGAATCCAACACTTCTTGCCATCTATTTGACAACCTTGGTCATGTATGTTCTATATCGCCTTCCCCGTCGTGGCGCAGCTGTCCTACTTGCCGGCATGAGGAGCATTTTGAACAGCGAAGTATCTCTTTGTTCCTTGGCAAGTGAAGTCCCGATGGACTCGAGAAGGCTCGTGATATTGTATAACCTTGATCCTGTCACCCGCAGCTACGTTTGCTGCCCTTCGTGCTACTTCCTCTATGAATATTCCCTCGCTAAGGCAAAAAAGAGGAAAGCACCTGTTTCCTTCGATGAGCGTCGCCACTCCATGGAGAAGGCCAAGAGCGATATGTCAGAAGATGCCCAACTTATTGTCTCTGTGCCGACTCACTGTACACACTGTCGGGTTTGCATGGACCCCATCTGTGGCGAGCCCTTATTCGATACTGTTATTGTCAATGGCAAGGTGTATGCTGTTCCTCTGTACAAGTATGAGGCGCAAGATATGAAGCAGTGGGTTGGGCGACTGCTCTCCAGGCCTACCATCAAAGAACACGTGTTCAATGCCTTTCAGAGACCCCGGAAAGAATACATGGAGGACATGTGGGATGCTGGGCACCTGTGCAAGATTCTCCTGAAGAAAGGTGAACGATTTCTCCCAGGGCCGACAAATGAGACACGCCTAGCGTTTTCATTCTCAATGGATAGCTTTAACCCATTTCATATGAAAGAAGCTAAACAAACTGTCTCATCAACTGCTATTTGGCTGATCTTGCTCAATCTTCCCCCCCACCTGCGGTACCGTCCTGAAAATATGTTCCTCACTGGTATAATTCCCAGACTGAGGAAACCCTCACTTTCTGACATCAATCATAGTCTCAAACTCCTTGTTGACGTCTTACTGGAGTTCTTTGACCCTGGTGTCCTCTATTCTCGAACTGTGAGACATCAACAGGGTTGCCGAGTTCGGGCAGTGCTTGTTCCTGTTGTCTCAGATATGCTAGCAGCACGGCAGGCCAGTGGGTTTGCAAGCCCAACGGCAACTTACTTCTGCACTTGCTGCAACCTGAAGGTGCAAGATATTGAAAACCTAGACAGACACACTTGGCCACAACGAGACGTTGTTGAACATATCAAGATTGCAAAGCAATGGTGCGATGCGGAAACTCTTGCCGACCAAGAAACCCTTTTCAGAAATTGTGGCATCAGGTGGTCCCCACTTCTTGATCTGCCCTATTGGAACCCCATTCGTTTTACGGCCATTGAACCTATGCATGTTTTTGATGCTGGGCTTTTCCAGAGTCACTGTCAACAGGTTTGGAGCATTGACACATCCACTCTGGGCGGCAATGGGACAGCATCTTTGACTACTAAAGCGATTCCGAGACCCTCGGACTCCGAGTTGGAGAAGTGGTATGAAATCATACGTGCGGCTCAAAATCCAGAGCGACTTCAGGAGCAGCTCAATGGGAGGGATTGTGCACGTGATACCCTCTGGCATATCTGTAATGACCACAACTTGCGTTGTGCAGGTACTAAGTGGCAATTAGCTGGGGCTATCACCGAATGGGTATGTGTTTTTTGTGTCTATTGACGAACGAGATGAGGAACTAGTGTCGGACATAGCATCAGGTTATACCACTTGACATGATCAAGCTACCAACTACCTGCTCCGCCGAGAAACCACATCCCACTGTTTCTACAGCTTTTCCTAAGAGTGATGTTGGATCTCGAAGCGTTCGTGAGGAAAGTGTTGCTACCGATGACTCGGTATGTTGTCAAGGTGATTGAATCATATGCACAACCTGATCCTCTCCTAGGTCACATCAGGTCGCACTCTGAGCGAAGACAGGGTTCCATCGGAGGACGAGCAGAAAGCTATAGACAAGTGCATCCAACAGCTCATTAGTCGTGCTGCCCCGAATACCGTCTTGCGTGCCAAAAAGGTTGTGCTTCAATTCATCTGTCGAGACTACTGCCAAATGTCTCACAAAGAGCTGGGTGGCCTTGGCAACAAAGAAGAATTGTACGCTGCAGCAGCAGCTTGGGTGCGTGTATAATGCATTGCATCGAGCTGCTTGAACTCATTTCCAGTTAGGTAGAAGCAAATGACCTTCCTCAAGAGGATCCTGACCAGAAGCGAAAGACTTCCCCTAGCAATGGTGCAGTGCTTGGCAAGGACGTTATGAAGGCTATTTGGGCAGACATGGTCCTCACTGAACTTCCATCGTGGGTTACAAAAGCCCCTCCAGATTGGGGCACTGCAGCATGAGGCAAACTCAGCGTGAACAACTGGAGAGTTATCTGCACAATCCACCTCCCTATCACTTTAATCAGACTCTGGGGAGGAGATGATGTGCCTGACGACCGGAAAGCCAAGTTAGAGAACTTCATGGATTTAGTACGCGTGGTTCAAATCGCAAACTTGCGCACAATCTCTTGCAAAGAGATTGAGCTATATGAACACTACATCTTCTGCTACATGAGAACGTTCAAGTCATTATATAAGCTTGCGAAGGTTAAACCCATCCATCACGCTGCCCTGCACTATGGCGATGTCCTCAGGGGGTTTGGGCCTGCCCACACACATGGCACTGCATTCTATGAACGGTACATCCACTCTATGCAGAGCAAGAACCACAACATGAAGCTGGGTTTGTGGTTTGATTCAAGATCTAATCGTACCTCAGTACTTATTGCTATTTCCAACCAGGTGAAATTGAATCAACGTTCATGCATAGCTCCGTAAGGGAGGCAAATCTACAAGCACTACTCTCGGACAACAGTGAGGTGCGCTCACATGTTGGTGACCTTGTGGAAGTATACAACACTATTCATGCCGAGGACGTCCGCGGGACGCGCTTGGCCCATATGATCGACGCAGCGCATCTCACACAGCAAACACCAGACTTTGCATACGATGGAAAACATGTGCGCGAATCAGGTCTTCCCAATGCCATACTAGCGGTGTTCATACAGTTCTTAAATCGCAAGCATCCAGGACTCAAGGCCGTAGAGGCCACGGAAGGTCCCTCCAGTGCTGCTGCATCTCCCAAGGCTAAGTTCCTGGACAAGTTCTCCCTCCGGGGTGTTCAATATTCAACAGCAACCTGTCGAACATGTGATAGTCACGTCTTTTTCTGATCTCCCCAGATGTCGACACCACAGGCCCATCCGGAGCCCGGCCAGATCACACATATCTTCCTTCATTCCTATGTTCCTGCTCCTCACTCTCCTGCTTCTTGGGGCCAACCCCACCACCCATCTGTTTACCTCTGTGTGTGACCCTACGCTACTTTTCAACCCAGCTTAGAGCTCAACAAAATCGACCAAATGTATAGACAATTTGGTTTCGCTGGTGGCTTTTTATGCGGGAAGGAGTTTGCACCACCGGTCATTATCGAACCCTCAAGTATTATCTCTCATGTTGCAGTAACGCCTCTTCATATCAGCGGACATGAAGTGCTACACATTCTTCCCATGGACAGGGTACATTTCTCTCTTATTGCCGGAGCAAAAGGACTCGTGGTGAGAGATTTTCAACTACTAGCTCATGCAGACATCCTTCATGCAAACCAAAGACGTTGAAGTAGATGATCCCACAGCCGAGTGAAGCCGCCATAAGGTGAGCGTCCATGCTGTGCTCAGAACAGAACGGACAAGCTTAAGGTGCATCAGAGCGCCCGCGGATCATGCATATCAACCCCCATGCCATTTCTTTCCTTTTACTAGTAGCTCCTTTATTGTTTTATTGTTATATACAACCTCGGATGGACTCATAGCTACAAGTGTGGTAATCAATCAATTCCCCGGCATCATTCTCGAAGGCTTGCATGCGCTTATTACCTGTTTGCGATTTCATTTCGGTATCTTAGTAATGATTTGCGTTGCGGAGGCTGTCTTCATTCCTACCCATCGCAGCAGCAACCGGTGGCCTCTCATCCTCGCTCCATAGATTAGTGTGCATTAGGAATTACAGCAGCTACTGTAGCAAGAGTGCTAGAAGAACAGGACTTTTGGCCGACCGGCTGATGGGAAGGCTGGCCAGGCCTGCCAGCCGACTTATTTTCTATTTACATATTACATAAATTCGCCCGGAATTGTGACGAGTCAAGCCAAGCTTGGCGTCGTTCAACAACTGCTGAAGAAATTAAGGTCCATGGCCAAACCTGACCCATCTGAATCATCCCCATCCCGACGTCCTAACCAGCGCTGGAGCCCTTCTCTATGTTGCATGCACCTTAACCCAGGGAGCCCGTTAGCAGCCTTAGGGCCCATGCGGTAGTTCTCGGTTTCGAAATCGGCGCTTGCCAAATCGTTTCGAAAACTCGGCAAATCGGCTGTTCCCAACTTGGAAACTGGGGTACAGTATTCGGTTTGGCAGGCGCCAGTTAACCGAAGCTACCTAGCAAGTGTGCCGTGGTGACACTTCTCCTGTGCCTCTATCTAAATCTGAGCCTAGCTCCATATGCCATTGATCACACCTGTCTGCTGGTCGTCGCATCTTTCCTTCTCTTCATCCCAGTGCCATCCTCGCTGTCCAGACCAAGCACGATGTTGTGCCGCCTCCACGTCGATGACTCGTCCATATTCTTGTCAATGGTGCCCACCACCCAGCTTCCTTGCATGCCAGTGTTTGGACCACCGTGTCCTATATAGTTCATGCTTCTCTCACCCACCCCCCCAACCCACAATCTGTTATCGTTCAACCTTATTATATTGAATCTCATCGTCCGTATTTCTAGGCCAACCAGACTCAATGGTGGGCACTCCGAGTCTTCGGCGTCAACGTTTGGTGGTTTTAGTATGGGCCGTGGGCCTTATCCCGCAAGGGGAGCCGATCGCACCATAAACGTTTGGTGGTTTTAGTATGGGCCGTGGGCCTTATCCCGCAAGGGGAGCCGATCGCACCATATCACTTTCGAAGGAGAAGATGGAAAATATACAATGCTGTATTCCTTGACATTCAGCAGAAATTTGGCTTCTGAAGAGTCTGTAGAATGTCGTGCATCGCCATCACTAGATGCTGTGGTTTCTGTTGCTCATAGACTTGGTATAGTGCAACTTTACGATGCACCCCCTTGACAGCCGCGCCTCCCATGTTACTTGATCGCCCAGCTTGATCTTGACAATGCCGTTGGCCACACTCAAAATCCGGGTCTCCAACGCCTCCATACGCAGCATGGCAGTGGCTGCAACCATTCCGAGAAGTCCTTCACCAGCGCTCTTACATGCTGGCATCTGGCGATGGACAAAAACAGGCATGTCCTAGTATGCCAGTGACCGCATCATCAGATAACCCTTTGTCTCCTTTGCTGGGCAGAGGCCAAGTCCGATTCGTCCCCGAATGCCAGAGCTGCATCGACCCTCCCCATACCTGAGGCTTCTACCTTCGTGCTGCTAACAAGCTTCCCTACCGCTCCATTTGTGATCAGGGCTATGAGATTGGATGGCAAGTCTGTGCGGTGAGAATGTGATTACTATCGCATCATTTATGACGATATAGGCCACTAGTATCTGACCTTGCCTTGATCAGACCCATCTTGTGAATATTCTGCCGGTGCAACGTTTCATACTTTTTGACCACATTGAGTGGAACTTGTACCCATTTCTCATTATTTGGTCACTACCACATATAGCTGAAGCGAGGCCACTGGTTTGACATGGTTAGCAACAACTCTTGGAGGCGCCCATCGCGACTCATCAAAATTCTTGCAACACTCACAGAATTATCGTACATCCCTACAACCTGGAACAACACTTCGCATTTTTCTCGCCGATTCCTACCTTCTACATCGCATTCGTAGAGAATCAGTCAGACGGTGGCGGATCTCTCGCTCTCCTTGGCATCACTCAGCTCTTCATCTCCGTCTTCGTAACCCGTCTGTTCAACGTGTT
>QLOS01000594.1:0-25317 GCA_003313725.1 Russula sp. MG48 | reverse complement strand
AAGAATCCGAGGCTCGTCTCCAAAGTCACTGAGGCTGTTTCGCGAGTCGTGGGTGGCCACGTACGCAAAGGCTCTCTGCCGCTTACGCTCGGCGGTGATCACTCCCTTGCCATGGGCACCATCGCTGGGACGCTATCGTAAGTTGTTAGTCTCCTCGTTCAATTTTTTGTCTGACTGTAGGCCAAGGGGATACTCTGACGCTTGCGTCATCTGGGTGGATGCGCACGCGGACATTAACACGCCTGAGACTACAGATTCAGGCATGTGATCCCTATACTATTCGGCACTAGCATCTCCCTGACGTCTAACGATAGGCAACATTCATGGTATGCCCTTAGCATTTCTGACGTCGCTGTCTGGTTCCACTTCACTCAGTGGTATCACGAGCGATCAGTCAATCCCATTCTCTTGGCTTGATTCCGTCCACCTGCCTCCGTCGCGTCTGGCGTATATCGGCCTTCGCGACCTTGACCGGGGAGAGAAGGCGATCCTCCGGGAACACAGCATCGCTGCGTTCTCCATGCATGAGGTAGATCGGTTTGGGATAGGCAAAGTAGTAGAAATGGCCCTAGACCGGGTCAACCCGGACAGATCAAAGCCAATTCACCTCAGCTTCGATGTAGATGCTCTCGACCCAAGTGTAGCGCCGAGCACGGGTACCCCAGTGAGGGGCGGCCTCACGTTCAGAGAGGGCCACTATATCTGCGAAAGGTTGTATGAAACGGGTCTTTTGGTTGCTATCGATCTGATGGTGAGCGAATATGCCGTCCTGGCGTTTTATCGGTAACACTTTACTCCTGTCGTCGAAGGAGGTAAATCCTTCCTTGAAGGAAGACGCAGATGTTCAGCAAACGGTCGCTGTGGGGTGCTCTCTCGTTCGGGCCGCGCTTGGTACGCTGGTCACTTATACAACGATCAGCCGGATCATTGATTTGCCATATTGTACAGGAGAAACGTTACTTTGAAGGAGTACAACCTGATACTGGCATGGTGGCTGTGATTGTACCTTATGTCCATACCTAACACGTGTTGCCCGGAACCAATGAGAATCCTAGATAAATTTAACCACTGGTAAACAAATCATGAGATATGATGGATGGATAAGATATAATGACCTATCATAAAACCCGGGATTGCCAGTGGATTCAGCTGCACGACTCAGAACCGAATCAACCTCTGTTGCCAATAACTTTCGACCTCGCATTCTGAGCATGTCCGCCTCGTCCTTATCGCATAGCACGCACCTTCCCCCCATAGATACCGTACGTCACCCTATCCAGTGGATTCAGCGCCGCGACAATCTCAGGTGTTGATTGTTGTAACGCATACGCATTGTTATATTACGAAAAACCTTGCGTTTTGTCTAGGGTCCCAATGTCCAGAAACTGTACAAGCACGAAGATGAGTCTCCAGCTCACCAGGTGCTGTTCATCATGCTCTTGCTAAACCTATCTAACACGAATGCTGATGACTAGATCTTCCGCCAAGCACCGGGCCATAAATCGAAGCACGCCCAGGTCATTCTCCCTCAGACAGTCAACCCCGTCGGCATTCCTCTGTTAGTTGTTCTGCGATCTTAGTTTCATTGCGATATTAGGATGAAGAGACCATTCCTGGAATCCAACACCCGGGTTCTACTGGTGTCATATACTGCTCCGACCGCGCTCAAGCCCATGGGTTCAATTACGCCTCCTCCCACGAATGGTCTAACCTTGGTCAAGGTGCTCCAGAAGTCGGTCCGATCCCTGACGCACCCGATCGACCTCTTAAGGTAGAGTACAACTTCGACGCACTCGAATATGCCCCCACAACGGGCGTTAAAGGTGTGTGCAGCTCCTCGGCCATCCAAGAGCCTTCCTTGTGACAAGAAGTCTATAGGACTCAGGGAGGCTGTCGCCCGCCTTTATAATACAACTTACAGGCGGGGACGTGCATCCCAATACACCTACGAGAATGTCTGCATCGTCCCCGGTGGACGAGCTGGTCTCTCTCGTGTCGCTGCCGTCATTGGGGATGTTTACTGTGTTCGCTGTCTGTCTTATATACATGCATATCACATGTCCTCACGGACTTTCACGCAGTCCTACCAAGTTCCCGACTATACGGCATACGATCAAATGTTATCTGCTTTCAAACGTCTCGTTCCAGTCCCTACTGCGTACGCCCCGATGCAATGCATGATAGCCTATGCGCTCACATCTTACCTTTACTGGGTAGTCTGGAGCCTGAGGTGTGAGTTTTACTTACATGGCGTTTTCCATCTAACTACGCTCTCCAGCACCATTATAATCTCGACATAGGGCAGGTTAAGGCATGCTTCACTTCGGATCCATCTATTTAGGGCGATTCCTCATCTGCATCATGGCCATGTTTGCAGAAGGACATTCGTACTCAAGGGCTTTCAGTAATCGTCGCGTCAAATCCAAGAAACCCTACTGGTCAGGTTATTAGGTCAGTCCTGAACCATTCACGCGCATGTTCCATCAATTTTTCCGCCTTAGAGGAGAGGCTCTGGAGGAGCTTGTTGCCATTAGTCGTGAGAGCACAGTCACTCTCATCCTTGACGAGGTAAATCTTGTTTCTCAATACCAAGCGTTGCTCATATTCTAAACGAAGTTCTACTCCTGGTACATTTACCACGAAGATGGGAAAGACATAGGAAAGTCAATCTCGTCCGCGGAATATATAGAGGATGTCAACAGGGACTCCGTTATCATCGTTGACGGACTGACAAAGGTACCGCCACGTTTGCTGATGCTGAATCCGCACCTGATCATCCACATAGAACTGGCGACTTCCTGGATGGCGAATTTGTTGGGTGGTCGGCCCCAAAAATCTCATCACTGCCCTATCTCAGTCTGGTATGTCGTTCAGTCACAACCTCAATCCAGATCAGACAAACCGATTACTTTCACAGGGTCTTTCTTAGATGGAGGTGCTAATCATCCGTAAGATCATTATCGTCGTCAACTGGGATCCCATGCCTAACGTGTTGGTATTCTCAGTCTCCAGTTGGCCGCTATCCCACTTCTAGACCCGAAGCATGTTCACGAAGAGAAAGTCGCCCTCCAGAAACACTTCAAGGCGAAACGTGATTACGTATTGAAACGCTTGAAGGCCATTGATCAACTCGAAGTCACGATACCTCCAGCTGCGACGTTTTACATCTGGCTGAACTTGAAGAATCTCCCTGACCCTATCAACAACGGTCTCACGTTCTTTGAAGAGCTCCTCAAAGAGAAGACAATTGTCATCCCTGGCATATTCTTCGATATAAATCCTGCGCACCGCCGGAATCTTTTCAACTCGCCGTGCCACCACTTCGTCAGGCTGTCCTTTGGCCCGCCCCTCGAGGATCTTGATAAAGGTATGCGTATATCAGAGTGCCAGAGTTTACATCTTTATCGGTGTCACAATAGGCATTGACGCCATTGCGAGGGTAATACACAAGGCTCGGGACGAACACAGGATTCGTTCGGGCACAACTACAGTATAAGTAGGACAGGCCCTGTTAGGCTTGACGCTCGTGTCTGAGGTGATGCTGATCAAAGAACGGTGAAGGACGCGGAAAGGGCAGGTTTGTACGATCTTCGGTGACTTGTTTCATACTCGACGCGTAGACGTGGGAAAGAATAAATCGCTGTGAGTAGTGGCACAGAAGATATGGAGTAGCACTTCTCCAAGAAAGTAAAGAAAACAGCCAGAGCCCGACAGCAAATGGCGGATGGGCCAAGGATGGCCTCAACACGAGGGATCAAACGGGGCGAACGCAGCCTTGAACGCCAGCACATCAGCCTTATCATCCTCCTCTGACTGTAGACAAGTCTTCCAGTCTGCTCGCTCTTCCACCTTCAACAACGAGGCCAGCACTTTTCTAAAGGGTGCTTCAGTAATTACCAAATAGGAGACTTTGACTTGGTTGCACACCTGCCGAACTGCACGCTGAATGGCAACCCGCCCCGTATGTGGTGCACCAATCTCTTCCCATTAGGCAGCTCCACCCGAAAATAACCATCTCCGTCCCCATTGTTGGGTGAACTAGCTTCCTCCACATCGAATTCAATACCCTGCAGCCTGGCCGCATCCCTGAAAGCGGACTCGACCCGGCCTTCAAGGGTAAGTGGCACAGGTACGGCCTGGATGTGCGCATGCCCTCCCTTGGCTGAAATACGGCCCACCTCGAAGAAGACCGCTGTTGCGTCATGTTGGGCGTAAAAGGCGCGCAGGGCCGCCTGATATCTGAGGCACGAGGGAGGATCAACCTGTGTTCACCGCACGTCTAGAAAAGATGTACCCTTCACACTCGCTGAGAATCGACGCGCGCAGTTCTCCGGGAATTGTGCCGAGCGTCACAAAGTGTGCAATCGGCACAATGAGCACGTGTCCTCCACCAGGCACTTTGGAAATCTCCACATTCTCGCGCTTCTCAGTACCCCGCGTTGGTACCAATGGGCCTTTGGGGAACGTCAGGTAGCACTCCCCACCGACCGAAACTATGAGGTGTTTTGCTAGGGTGGGATTAGACAAACAGAACCAACATTCATCCGGCCCAACCTCACGAGGAGGCCCGCGTCTGGGGTAGTTGCCATGATTGTCGGTGCCACGTCGGTCCTGTACAATAGGGCAGTCCTCGATATAGTGCAGCTCACTTCCACAAGCACGGCAGACGTAACCTTCCCGTGGTTTACGACCACTTGTGTTGCCAACAACATGCCTTGTTGGGCAGTCGCGAACAAAATGATCTGGCTACAAAGTATCACTTCAGAAATTAGAAGGGTCAGAAGAAGCGCTCGTTCCAACCTTGTTACAAAGCCTGCAAATATAATTCTTGGGTGGATGTGCACGCTCAGGGCAGTCGTTGATGAAATGCTGGCATCACTTGAGTGTCAAACGGTCCGTTGGATAATTAATCAAACACACATCCGTGCCATCACATCGCTTACAGCGATAGCCTGGTGGGGGCTGGCCATGTTCTCCACCTATAAGGTGATTATCAGATATTGATATTGAGAGAAGGGATGGGTTTCAGGGGACGTGCCTCTGTGATTGCGCTTCCATGATTGCTGCACAGTTCCCCACCTGAACGTTTCGCTTTCTACAGACTCGAACGGGCGCTTAAGATGACGGGGGCTGTCTGTGAATGGATTCGGGGTCATGTTAACAGGCAGCTGGGCTGCTCCTGTGATCTGAACTTCTGGCGTAATCGTGAATGCATAAAACCACTGCTTAGAAAGTCAGCGTACAAATGGGTTCAGGTTTAATGAGACCCTAACACGCTGCTTTCTTCCGTCAACTTGCTCTCCACCAAATGCACCCAAACCTACAAATCTAGAGACTCTGTCTGCTTCATCTGCCCACGTGAATGGCTCCCTCTCCCAGAAACTCGGAGGATGACCCCCGCCACTACAAAAAATATATCTGGGTTTCGTTTCTGTAATAATTTCATTGATGGGTGGGGAGCCAATATTCGACAGCTCGGGTGAAGGGAGCGGTATGGTAGAGAATCCAGTGATGACGGATGGCCAGTCATGCGAAATCAGCACGTCGATCGATGCTGAAGTGACAGAAGACACTATGGACGAGAGAGGAGCTCCGAGCCCATGAGGCGATGTGGCGTTGGAGAGTAATTTCGAGACGGTTTGTGATGTGAAATAAGGAGATGAGAAACCCTGCGACGGTTCGGCCATATAAGGTGGGAATCAGAAGAGACACGTACATGTGGGATTTCTGATCCACTGTATATTGCAGGTTTGTACGTTCCGCCTATGCAGGCAATGCGGAGACCCTCTGCTGTTGTTAACACTGCCGACTTGCCTAAGTCAGCATGTCAGTATTGCGAGGGGTGTAGGGAAAGGTGCTTGTCTCACTGAGGAGAAATACGTTGTCACAGAGCTCTCCGTTCGTTTTAGAAAATCGTTCGATCACCACTTCGGGCAGCGGGTACTCGCCCTGCATAACGTAGCAAGGGAGTGGTACTTCAATGCACACGGTTGATATCAACGTTTACGAGACAGCTCAAAGACGTACCATGCAATCCCCCTCCTAGAAGCTTCTCAACCTCTCCTGCATTGTCGCCCCCAGTAATCGGACCAAAAAAGTCACCAATGCAAAGTGCTAGGTTGAACGGGCCATGTTTCTTATGGATGGACAATATTTTGTCAAATAATGCGCCGATACAGCCCATTGCAGAACCTAAGACAAGTCTGATGCCTATCAATAATATGAGTAAGGGTCGTACAGTAAAGTCATACAATTTCAGAGCTGGGGTAGTTGATGCCATTCTGTGCTGCGGGGATGCGGACAACTCGGAACCGCGAGACGCGGCACCCTGTCCGTTCCGTTACACACTGTGGGCATATCCAATCCAGCCGGCAAAATCCTGAAATGCGATTGGTGTATTTTGCCGACTGAATTGGATTACATTGTATATGCCCACAGTGACAGGCGTGCGTGTGTAAACATTGCGAAAGCCTGACCAATTAGATTTCAGGATTTTGCCGACTGAATTGCTGTACTGTATCTGTCGTTTTCACATCCGTGCGGATCAATCACTGGTACTCAGGCCTGAAACCTTCTTCCACAGTACAGTCGATAGGGACCATCATACAGCGGGTTCCAATGCCATGGTCTCTTGTTTACCTATACAGTATTTATCTTTGTAGACCTCCAAAATTTGACAGCGCGGTTCGTAGTTACAGTATGAAAATAAAATAATACCTAATATTAGTGATCTTGAAAATTGGGGTTATCAAATAGCTAGCTATCCCCTTTGCACAATACAGTAATTTTAGTGTGAAAAAAAATTCGGCATGAGCTGCCGAACTACATTCAATCTCAGAATATCGGAAAAGGGGACCGGTCTAGAAACTCGCTAGTCACGGTGTTCTGCTCGCCTTCCTTGTCAAGAACAAGAGACTTGAATGTACGCTTCCCCGGCGGACAAATAGTTACTATTTTGGGAGGACGAACGTTCAAAAGAGTACAATCTCCCCATCTTCGTTGCGACCTTTGTGGCAATAATGCGCCCAATCAAAAAATCTCTCTAGCTTACTGATGGCGGTCGTATAGGAGGGTCCTTGTTCACTGATGGCCGTATTTAAAGCCTTGTGCCTGAATTGAATACCCTTCTCACGAACCATGGAAGCATGACAACTAATCCCGTTGTTAAAAGAAAGCCAAAGCCGCGGAAAGGCCGTATCTCACCGTATTCCCCGTCTCTTCTCTGCAGTGAAAGGAAGTCATATTTTATTCTTTAATAATCTTTGTCGTCCTCCTTGATAAAACGCTATGGTCACCTTCGCTCTTTTTGCCCCTCTCTTTCTCGTCGCCCTGGTTGGAGCCTCTCCCAGCTTGTTTAAGTCCCACTTTCCAACCAGATTTTCGTTTGGTACCTATGTTCTGACGCCGATTGGTATCGCGCGAGGTACAGTATCCATCGATGGGACCTCGCGGTTTGCGGTCAAATATGCATCTGCGCAGCGCTGGCAGAATGCTATAGTTGCGAGCACTTGGGAGCTGCCGTATGCATCATCTGTAGAGCGAGTCGATAGTTTCCACTAATCTTCTTGCAGTAACAATTCATCCGACCCGACAACGCTCCCATTGGCGTGCCCCCAGTCTACTCTTGACCCACCTCAATATTCTGAGGATTGCTTATCTATGCTGTTGTATGTTCCGGCAGCTGCAACAATATCGACAAAGCTTCCCGTTTTTCTGTGGTTAGTATTCGACTCATCTATCAGTGTTGTCTCTAATCATTTACAGGATCCACGGGGGTTCGTTCATTCATGGTTCAGCAACGGCGCCTGGTTTGGATGGCACCCACCTGGCCAAGGCGACGAGCGCCATTGTTGCTGTTGTGCAGTACCGTCTTGGTGCTGTACGATATCCTTCTTGTCGAAGCGTTCCCTCTGTCTGATGTTCGTTGTCAGCTCGGTTTCAACTCCCCTGACGGGAGCACGAACTTCGCCGTGCAGGACATCGTTGTTTCCTTACAGTTTTTGCACAAGGTCGTGCCTAGCTTCAGAGGTGATGTCTCAAAGATAACCATTGCCGGCCAGAGCAGCGGCGCAAATTTGATACGAGCTTTACTCGCTACCCCATCAGCCTCCCTACTTTTTCAATCGGCTATTCTTCATTCTGATCCTATGGTGAGCGATTTGTGTGCTGGTGGAGTACTCGTAGCTAATATTCCCAAGGACTTTGGATTTCTATCTATCAGTGCGCAGTCCAAACTTCAGGCTTACTTCAACGAACAGGTTAACTGTTCGTCAACGGACACAACATGTATAAACTCGCTCTCCCTCAGTGCCGTTCTTTCCGCATCAGATATGCTATTTAATAATGGTGTGAATATCGACCCATGTGCGACCCAGGAGGAGCCCATGCGTCCCGTCCACGACGGTACCTTGATCACAAGCACACTTGACTCCACGACACCTTTCCCTCAAGTTTCTAAGCCCCTAATCCTCAGTACTGTGCTGAACGAAGCTGGCCCTGCCATTTACAGCATATTCACTGACCCGATGAGCAAATCGCTCTATTCAGCTGTTGTTCATGCTTCCTTTGAAGAACCTAGAGCAACCAATCTCCTTGAAGCCCCTGATTACCAAGTACCTGTCCTTGCCGACGGCCAAGTTGCAGATGCTCGTGTCGAATTGGAGAAAATGGGTTCTGATCAGGTGTGGCGGTGCCCGACGTGGACCTTTGCACGCAGCTGGACTCGTCACGGCGGGAAAGCGTTCGTTGCAATGTATACTGTCGGCGCAACATACCCAGACAACCAGGGAATTCCCTTCTGCACTGGAGGTGGCTCTGTGTGCCACGAAGATGACATCGAGATTGTCGTACGTCACTCAAATCATTGGGTTTGTTCGCTGTCATTGACGAAGTGCAGTTTGGCACAGTCATCTACCCTACTTCAGTTCAGTCGTCCTTGATCAACGAAGTCCAGGCTCGCTACAAATCATTCCTTTATACCGGGGACCCGAATCCGTCCAGCAACAACTTCTCTCCGTGGTTTCCTGCGACCACTGGGAATTTTTCTGCACACAACTTGGGAAGCTCAGGAGTAGCACCCATTGGCGCGTGCAACACACAGTTTTGGGGGACCACAGCCGTGCCTTACGATTATCAGGTACTTGGAATCTAGATGAAATTGGCAATCGTTCGACTGAATTTCGCACCTCCTGGCTGAACCCAAATCACCGTCGCACTTCATACTGTCAGTTCACTATTACATAGACATTAACCGTCCGTTGCCACTTGAATCGCGTATTCTTCGCACACACCATCGACTCAATGCTGACATTGATTTCGTATCGTTAAACCCTCGCTAATATTTCGCTATCCTTTTGGACAATCTGTATAATAGTTCGCCTTCACCTCCACGCGCAGTTGGGCTGGCAGACCTAAGCCGGTGAAATGGACAAGTAGTGTTCGGAAATAGTATAGCATATAGCACAAGGATGAGGATAGGCACGGTGTTTGTAGACAACTGCTTAATTCTTTTGCCCCTATTACTATACTGTGGACTATACTATGTGGCGTGACTTATCACTATCCACTATGAGCCTATGAGCCTACTACTGTATTGTAGTATTTGCCTACCCTAACACCCCCCCATTCAGGCGGCTTATTCAGGCGGCTTGAGGGATCGTGATTAGGTCAGCAAAGTCGTGAGTTAAGCCGGCCATCATCACCCAGTCCAGCATTCCCCACTCCCTTCCTGCATCGCGCCCTCTTTCGTTCCGCAATGACACATACTTTAAGCGAAGATCAGCACCTCCTGAAACCGGTTACAACATTTCCCGAGACCGCCTCGGCAGGCTTTGGTCCAACCCCGGCTGTGACTGTGGTAGGGGTGATAAGGGACATCGTTCCTTTTTGACCTGACATCAAGACACCAGGGCGATGTTGCGGACGTTGGTGGAGGCATAGCGGAGAAATGGACATCGCTATCCTTTACATGGTCTGGCAGATCTTTCTCTTTAGATATTGCGGATTCGGACAGGTTAAGCGCTTTCCAAGACATATGGGTCGAGACGTTCATCTTCTTCAAGGATATTCGACTTGAAGGTAGTCCTCTTCAGCCTGACGGATGTACCACCAGAACGACAGAAGATACTCGGATTAGTCAAGGGAAAATTGCCCCCAGACGATGGGCGGATGTGAGCGCCGTCGACGTACATGCGAGCCCACTTCTGACATATATCCTGTAGCGGCGATCTTGGGCTCATTAGTGGTAAGAGGTTTACGCTTGTAGGTACACCACGGGGCCACGAGCTGAAGGACCCGACCCGTCTGTCTGTTACTTCTCGCACGCGGCCTGGGCTGACGCTGCTCGCAGAAATGGAGCTCTTATCTGACGTTGTTAATGATCTTGATGTCGATTTCTCCGCAAATCCAGCCGCTGCCGAATCGCATAGGAATGACCAGCGTAACATTCGCAAGATTCGCGAAGCGACAGCAAACCTCAAAATCAACCTCATTCATCCTCTTCGCGAGGGAATGCGTCTACTTGTTTTGGACATCGACTACAGTTGGTTGCTTCATACGCGGTGGTGTTTAACAAGGCTGACGGGGAACCACCACAGCGATTCTGGATACAAAGCCCCTGACTTCCGGTGCACTGCCGCCCTCTGAGTGTGCACGACCTCGGTTGCATGAATTCTTGGCGGCTGTATACCCTTATTACGACATCTGTATCTGGTACAACAGCCAGGCCTCCCCTTTTCGCGTTTCTCACAAGAACCTCAGGTCGCAGACGAGCTGGATCTGGTTAGAGACGAAGCTCATAGAACTCGGGATGTTGGGAGGAAGTCAAGATTACCAGGTTCGATGTCTGTAGTCTCTTGTTAGTTTTGCTAAAATAGGTCCTCCGTTCACTAGATATCTTTCGGTAAGTTCTGAAAAGGCTCAGATTTCAATCATTTGGAAGAAATCAATATTTATAGTGTTAGACAAGACTCCTATGTTCACTGTATTTTCCAAGAGGGACGGCAAGTCATATAGCCATCACGTTAAACCCCTACAAATCATCTGGAATCATTTCCCTCAATTGTGAGTCAGTTCAGTTCAGAGACAAACTGTATTTAGTGAGTAATCTCCAACAGCAACGGAAAGAACACAATTCATGTTGATGACCTGGCGAGCGCACTCTCTCCCTCTGAGAGATACTAGTCTCATTGGGTTTCCTCAGGGTCGTAATTTTGCCCTCAATCCCGGGCAGGGGCTAAAGATATCGGCGTTTAGGGACGCACATACCCCACGAGCCATGGCCGATCGTGAACTCGATGACCTCGCAAAATACCTCTTACACGTCGCAACCATTGACGATATGGAGACATTGAACCATAAGGTATGTACAATGTCTCGTCAAGGTTTCACGGGACAACCAATTTTAATTTTTTAGGACTGGAAACGCATTGTCCGTGGACTGCCTCCGCATTGATTGGTCTCACGTGCGGACATTGCAGCGTTCAGACTGGACTTTAGCAAGTGTATTCTATCCTCTAGCATATCTTGATTGTTCAGCTTTGAAAATAGTATGCATCTGCTCTTGCCCTGCTTTGTAGTCTGCGAACCCGACACTCAACACAGGTTGGGAGGGAGTTAGAGTACTAAAGCCTGACACTTTTGTAGCACTTCCTAAGGATTTCTCTACTTCTCTAGCCGTGCGACATTGTCTGTCACAGCGTTGAACATCGCAAGAGTGGATGGAGCTAGACGCAATGGCAATAAGCAATGATTCTGAGTTAGGTGGTGGGCGACACACTGAGAGTCACGTGGGACCTTCGTGCAGCGCAAGCGGGTGTTAAGGTATAGGTGGTCGCGTCGAAATGCCAACCCCGTCCCGACGCGACTTGACGAGAAGGTATTTTTAGTCACGAGTTCGATCGATTTAGAATAGACGCTGGACGACATACTTGGAAGGAGTTCATCGCTCGGTAGGCCAAGGTATACTTGTGCGAGGGCCAAGGGAATGGTTGTATACGCCTTGGACAATAAGGCGAATGTACGTTGGCGGAAAGACTCTAGAGGTCACATAGTAGGATGTCCAGGCAATGTTTGGGGACTAGACCAACCGGTAAACGTCGTAACTAGACTCGCAAGCACTCCCCCAACTTCTGCCTGGGAGAAGTCGGTCTGCCGTGCAAGGTTGAAGAGGGCATCTCCACGTGGGTACACATGTTCATAGCGCCTTTCCCACACCGAAGCGAACAAGTTCAGCACTGCTTGAGCGAGGGGGAGGGAAGCTACGGTATCGGGCAGGCGCATCAACGCAAATTTCGCTGGGGGTCTATGTGAATCTTGTGGTCAGGCGAGAGTCATGGTGATCAAACGCAACACACAGATCGTTAACTATCAGGTAAGAGAGCACGAGGGGCATGGTGATAAGCAGCCGTGCTGGATGAGCATCGTAGGCTACCTGGAGATATGGGTGGCATGTCAGGCATTGAAACTAGAAACGATAGTATAGCCATGAACATACGTCAAGGTCAGCGCGTTCTGCAGCTTGGATAAGGCCGTAATAGTCGCCTTTGGTTTGTAGAGCTGCGATCTGAGCAAATAGTTGGAAGTATGATGACTGTGGCAAGGATGTCTGGGCCTCAGGCGTAGGGAGGTCTATGACAATCCCAACTGACACAGGAAGTTCAGGCATTGGATAGGTGGCTTCTTGGAGAGGGGTGAGTCGTCCACAGTACCAAAGATGAGGACTTGCCGATTTAGTATGGGGAACCCATGTCTAAGCCGTGCCCAAATCGGGTCAAGGATCGGACAACGCAAGTTGGGTCCCAACCACTAGGACCAGGCTTTAACTTCTCTTTCTCTACGAAGGAAACAATCATGGAAGAATTTGTCGCTGATGAGATCGAGTCCATTCTTTATGTGGTGCGCGAGATATCCGGTAAGCTCCTTGCCATCCCTTATAAAGCGCTGATGGGAGACCAACAGCAGTATATAGGATCCCGCCTTTGAAAGCTAATGAGGGTCATCGTGCTCAAGGATGGGGAGACCTTGCTCAGCCATTATGGAAAGGTCGCATGCGTATTGTGGAGAAGTCTGACACAGTATCTCTCATATTCGAGGACGCTCAAACTGGTATGGACTCGTGCACTCACTCAACCTTGCTGATCGAGTCACGACCCGTCTAGGTGAATGTATGCATAGGCCGTTTCCTGAGAGACTTGTTTCCTGAGATATCTGTCCTTAGTATTCGCAAGGGCATTGTTCGATCCTTCCAAGCCATCTGTAGAAGCTGTCCTTGATTCTTCCCGATATTTTGTTATACGGATCGAAGACAGTGGAAGAAAGGCTTACATTGGAATAGGGTTTTCGGAGCGGTCGGACAGCTTCGACTTCAGTAAGTTCATCCAAAGTATGTGTAGGCTCGGGTACCTCCCAACGGAACTCTCTTCTAGACGTAGCATTGCAAGACTACACAAAGTAGGGACTGGCAGTTGTGTTTAAGGTGCCAGAGATATGATTGACGCTGTGTCTCTAGGAGATGGAAAGCTCGCATGAATCCTCCATTACAAGTAGTGGAGGAGGATATGCCTTCGCCACATATCCCACCTGGGCCGAAGAAAGATTATTCACTAAAAGAAGGCCAGACGTTCTCCATCTCCATCCCAGGTCGTGGCGGCAACTTTGACAACAGTTCAAACTTATTGGGATCGAGGGGGGGAATCAATGTCGGTTCTAGTATGAGCTCTGATGTGTCGGGTCATTCCTTTCCGCTTCTTCCACCCCCCCCTAGTGCACCGAAGAAGCGTTAACCTTTAAGTTAGAATGCAGGGGGAGCTAGCACCGGCGGCCCGTATTGTCTCCAAATTGCTGATTTAATTCTGTTTGTGCCTCTGCTCACCCTTGACTTGAGCACACAACATCCTGTATCAGAAAGTCTGCATAGGCATATTTTAATTTGATCAGGAGGCTTCCCTTACCATGTTACTGTGACACAGTTTTTAAGATTTTTATTGATTTTGTGGCAGTCATGTGTGAGGCTGATCTGGGTTCTCTGAAACACTTAGAAATAGGATGAACAGTGAAGGCTAGAGTATAAATACAAAATTTATTGTGCCCATTTGAAGTGGCCAAAGGATGGGTGAAGGATAGCAACAAATTGCTCATGCCTATCTGGGCCCCAACAATTAATAATTTATTAGCTCTGTAGCATGTGCCAGGATTGAGGATTGACTGTCACGTGCATGTGCACATACGGCTACTATTCAATTTCGCATGGTTGCGACTCGGACACGTCCATGACACGTACTACTCGACGCACCACTCGCGCTCCAACATCACAATTACTACTTGAATCAGATGCTTCTGCCTCTATCTCACCCGTTGCGGAGACAGATGTCTTATATACTCAGGAAGACCTCTGTCCTGCATGTAGTTCTTCTTTGCCACGCGGCCTAAAAGATGAGGACAGTGAGAGTTGGATTAGGTGCGACTATTGCAAAACTTGGTACCATTGGAGGTGTGTCGGGGAGAATGGGCAGCTTGAAGCGATAGATAAATGGTTCGTCACTCCACTTGGGCTTATTTGCGCTGTCTATAGGTTACCGGCTCTTAGGTTCTGTAGTCCGTGTAGGGCGACCGATGCTAGACGCATTGTTACCTTGAAACCTCCAACACGGAAGTCGGCTCGCAACCGGCCTGTTCGCGATTATGTCAATCTGCATTCCGGTGCTGATTCATCAGACGCGCGGAGGTGGTCAAAGCTATTGGAATGCAAACCATTTGGCGAGGACTCTTTCAAGAGGATGAGAGGATCAGAACTCACCCAGGAATGGTTGGATAATGATTTTGCTGCTATGATGGAACCAGTCATTATCGAAGAGCCTGAAGGCCTTGGAATGACGATGCCTCCACCGAGCTTAACAGTGGCCGAGATCGCGACTACTTTAGGACATGAGACACCGCTCGAAGTAATTGGTATCTTCTCTTGGTTTCTTGAGTTGTTCTAATCTGATAGAGACGTTTTTGACGGTACTTAGATGTAGGTACGCAGTCCAGCTTAGCTGGATGGACACTGGGGAAGTGGTCAAGCTATTATTCAACTGAACCGTCGTTGCGCGAGAAAATTCGGAATGTCATCTCATTGGAAATATCTGGGACAAAGCTCGGAGAACAGGTTTTGCCGCCAAGGCTGGTCAGGGATATCGATTGGGTAGAGAAATTCTGGCCCAATAATAAGAAAGGCAACAGTCACCCCTATCCGAAGGTCCAGTTGTATTGCTTAATGGGCGTTGCTGGGGCGTGGACGGTTAGTTGCCTAGTCCGTTGTTTCCTCCCGCCCTTCCCAACCTGTTTGTTCAAGGACTGGCACATTGACTTCGCCGGGTCATCAGTCTATTATCATATCCTCAGAGGGTCGAAGGTTTGGCTCTTCCTAAAGTTTTATCTAACTTAGTGATATCCTCTTCTAGACCTTCTTATTCATACGCCCCACCGTCGCTAATCTTGCCTCCTATGAACGCTGGTCTGGCAGCGAGATACAAAGCCATACATGGCTGGGCGATATGGTCGACGAGGTTACCAAGGTGAATTTGCAAGAGGGAAATACAATGATTATCCCTACTGGATGGATTCATGCGGTCGTGCGTTGCCACTCAGATGTACTTTAGGGTTCCCAGCTAATCTTTGCGGAGTATACACCTCAAGACGCGCTGGTGTTTGGAGGTAACTTCCTCCACTCATACAACGCGGCACTACGTATGTTAGCTTAGTGTTATATAACCCGCTGGAAGCTCATCCCCTCCAGAACTGAAAGTACGCGAGATTGAGATCGCCACCCACGTCCCGAAGAAATTCTGTTTCCCTCTATTTTCAAGGTCAGTCCCACTAAACTAAATGCTAGATAGTCTTAACCGTCCTGACGTCCATAGGCTTTGCTGGTATGTCGGCGAGAAATACCTGCGTGATCTTCGTGCCAAGGAGGATTTCACCCCACGTGTGCTGGATTCAATCGAGGCCCTTTCTGAATTTCTGGTATCTGAGGTTCGAGCCATGGAGCGAGGTCCTGAACCGGTGAGACGTGACGTCCGGGACCAAGTTCCAACCGACAAAGTAAAGGACGCACCTGCGGTGGCCAGAGAGTTGCGGTGGCGAGTTCGATTAGCTGAGGGCTATACCAGTGATGGGGATCACTGTGACCGGGCCAGAGCTAGAGAAGAACACGCGGCAAAACATGTCGGACGAAAACGGAGGCGTGAGGGAGAAATCCTACCAACTGACTTGGCGACCCGAGGAGACCCAAAATTCCGTAATTTCCAACCGAAAGTCTGGGATGGCTTGGAGGAAGACCACGAAGAGGGAGTGCAGCATCTTATCGTGGAACCTGCTCAGGATATTAGCGCATTTGTTGGGAACTGGAAGGATTGGAAGGAAGAGCCCACCAGTTCTGAACTGGTGAAAGGGGACAAAGTGGAAGTCGGGCGAAGGCGACAGGTGATCGTGAAGATGAGGAGGACCGGCCATGGTTTTGAGCGGCATCGCGTAGAAAGGGTTGTCGAGACGTGGAGTTGGGATGACGCGCAGGGAGCTGATCCCGCAGCCACAGAGAGCTGATATCTGCGCCATGTCGTGTTGCTAGGGCCCATGGCGCAACAAATAGGTGCCTTACGTAATATTCTAGTCGTGGTATCCCACTAACTTGAGCTTGAGCTTTCATCATTTGAGATTTGTTTTGTTTTTGTTCTACAATGATTGATCGTAACACGCCATTACGGGACGCAGTTTCACGCTCCATGCTCGACTTGCAATCCCCTCCGTCAGGGTCTCTTGGAGCTGAACCACGCCAGCATAATGAAGACTTGCAACCAAGTGAAGAAGGTTGGTCATCCAATTTGTTCATCCAACGTAGCTTCATAATGCGCTTTTTAGGATACCCCTTTACTATGCTTTCAAATGGCTCCGTCCCTTCATTACCGTCTGAGCAACGTTACTACCCTGGCCAGCCGCCTGAACCTATCCCCGCCCAGCCTTATGACCCTACGTCCGCTCTCGATACCTTCCAGGCTCTTCATATTGGCGACCCGGACAAGCCACCTCCCGGCAATCTGTTCAATGATTCAGCTCCCCGTGCAGCATCGCCAATGTCTCTTGCATCCATTAGCCGCGACTCGTCGAAGCGAGGCCTTTCCTTGCCATCTACCCCACGACCCCAATCACGGCGTACCGTTCCTACAAGTCGAAATACCGACTATCCCACCACCCATGAACCTATCTCACCAGTGTCATGGCGCAGCTCTGATACACAATCTGGGCAGTTTGATGACACGGGGCTCCCCGCTTTGTCGAACATTAGTTCTGCTCCATTACACCCAAGCGAATATAATCGTCTATACGCAGCAGCGTCAGACGTCTTGGGCATGACACCGCCACCATTGGTGGCTACAGGGTTTCAACAACTTGAACACCCCCAGCCAGCCGAACATCAATATGACCAAATTGACCCTTCGTTGATTGCGGGGCAGTCGACCTTTCACCAAGACGTACCGCCCCCACCAAACTCCTCGTATCGTTCTAATCCCTCTCCGCCGTCACATGCACCCTCCTTGACCCCAACAGACTTATCTTCCGACGTCTTGGAGCTGGAGAGGAGACCAACTTCTGATCGTTCAGGACATCTCGCACTCGAGGCCCTCCAAATTCGTACCACTAAGGCCGTCGATCTACGGGCGCCGCCCTATACAAAACAATACATTGACGACTACCGGCAACGCATTAAAGCCGATCCCGACCCGGAAGCTCACTTTTCGTATGCCCGCTACTTGATTGATGCTGCAAAGAAGATTGGGGTAGACGTAAAGGACCAGCGGGCGGTTCGAAAATATCGTGACACGCTCATTCAAGAGTCACTGCGTGTCATTAAGCGACTTGCAACGCAAGGACAACCCTATGACGAAGCACAGTTCTTCTTGGCCAATTGCTACGGCACCGGGATGCTGGGTCTTCAGGTTGATCATGAGAAGGCTTATCATCTCTACCTACAAGCTGCAAAACAGAACCACGCAGCGGCGACATATCGGGTTGCCGTGTGCAACGAGATAGGGGTGGGGACTAGGAAGGAGCCACCCCGTGCTGCGGCGTTCTATCGGAAGGCAGCATCTCTTGGGGATACTGCAGCAATGTACAAGCTCGGGATGATCTTGCTTCAGGGTTTTCTCGGAGAGGGAAAAAATCCCCGAGAAGCTGTGAGTTGGTTACGGCGAGCTGCCGAACAAGCTGACGAGGAAAACCCGCATGCACTACATGAGCTTGCGCTTCTCCACGAGGATACTAGTGAACAAGTTGTGCCCCATGACCCGCTGCAGGCCAAGGAGTACTTTTCTCGGGCAGCATACCTGGGTTATACCCAGTCTCAGCACAAACTAGGTCAATGCTACGAATTCGGTGCACTTGGATGTATCGTTGATCCACGTCGCTCTATTGCTTGGTATACGAAAGCCGCGGAAAAGGGTAACGCCGAGGCCGAGCTCGCCGTCAGCGGATGGTACCTCACCGGAAGCGAGGGTGTACTCAAACAAAGCGATTCCGAGGCTTATTTGTGGGCGCGACGGGCCGCAAACAAAGGCCTTGCGAAAGCCGAATACGCCGTGGGTTATTATGCTGAGGTGGGAATAGGGGTCAAGCAGGACACCGAATTCGCAAAGCGCTGGTACATGCGCGCTGCTGGTACGTGATCGGTGTATCACCTGCGAGTCTTGAAGCGCGGCACTCATGAGGGGCAGCCCAAGGTAACAAACGTGCAATGAATCGATTGACAGAAATGAAGCGCCAAGGTAACAAGAGAGCAAATATTGTTCGTCCAACTCGCCAGCAGGCGAAGGATGAGTGTGTTATTTGTTAATCATTCTACCTTATTGTCCCGTCTTTTCTTCGGTTTTAGTGAACTATCATTTTGTTTGTTGCATCCAAGTTGCCATGGCTACCTCTATAATTCACCACATGCTATTTAGTTGGTAAATCAAGGACATGGTGTGAGAAGCACTATCATTAGACAACCCACATCATTAAGTAGACACTGCATTGTCTATTCTATATATAGCACAGCACCCCGCTCTGTGAACACAATTGATTAGTAGAAAATCAAGTCTCAACATCTATATATATAATACCATAGAACATCCTATGATGCATCATGTTGTATTATGAGCCATCATAGGATTAGAGGTAACACTTCATCCATTGATCTTAAGTGTCTTGCAAGAGCTGTGGTTTGCTATATATCTTAAACCCTGTATAGTAGACTCCCTCCTAGTGCATACCTCTTGGGAAATGTTACAGCTCAACAGGCCACATCTGTGTTTCCCCCAAAATCTTGTGGGGTCTTGTACAGGCTTGTACAAGTGTTACCCTTTTGTACCCTTTTTACCCCTTACCCTTTCTTGACCTAGCTGTTCCTCTTCCTTCTATCCCATGACTACCTCTCAGCCCTTTCATGTGTCTAAGGCCTCAGTATGATACCAGACTCATGTGACACGTTAGGAAGTCCACTCCTGCATTGTTACGACTCCATGGGTCATTTGTGGTGATCAAGCATTGGCCAGGCTACCACAGCACAAGGCAAGGGCAAGCCTTGTGATCTTGAGGCACGTGCAAGGGCAAGCATGTGGTTGACTGAGCTAAGCTGATCATGTGATCATGAGACAAGTGGTAAGACACGTGATGTGACTGGTCATGTGAATGGCAGAGCTTGCGTCAGATGAAGGGACTACTGATATGGCTCCCTAAGTGGACACAAGAGAGCAGAGTCTTTGCAGCAGACTCTGAGCGGTGTAGGAGGAAGCAGGAGGGAACCCTAAGGCTGGCACTTAGAGGGGAGGGCAGGCAGGGGAGACAACTAGACAATAGGATGGATATTGTACTACTGGGCTGGGTACCAGTGAGCTACCAGTGGATATGGTACTAAGTCTGAGATGGGGCATCACCATCTCAGCAAGCTACCTTATATACATGAGGGCTCTTCTATGTATAGTAGGAATCTCTCAGGCTGCACTGTAGGGCTGTCTGCTGTACCCCGTACACATCATATATACAGTATCCGTACTATGGTTCCCATCACCGTATCGGCATGGGTCACTGGCTGGAAGACCGTACCTGGGTGACAGTGACCTGGCCACCTGTCAGCCACCGTACTGCTATGGCCATATATGGCCATCATACGGTGCACCAAACCTAGGCTTTTCTGGCCTTCCATGCTGTGCTAAGTTGTTACCTGCTAGCATATCATAACGATTTACATGGCACTTTCTTCATCTTAGTGCAAGCCATTGTAAATATCCCTCCCAACTTGCATGTGAAATGGCAAAAGCCACACTTCCAGATGCTTCCCATGCCTCATCACTCTTACTCACCCAACACAATCGACCCTCTCAAGCCACGCGACTGCAGTCACCACACACCTCCCACACGGCTTTGTTGGGACTTTCAAGCCTTGGCTCGCCACAATGCCACCATCCACTGTGTCCTGCATTGTTAAGTATTTTACCTGTGGCTCCCATCATCGCTTCCCTCTTTGTTGTCTCCTCTTATGTATATACACCCCACGATCATGCCACAATCAATGATTCTCTTGTGTTCTCCCTCAGGGTCCCCCTCTGAAGCATCTTGTGTGATATCACAAGGCCCTAGCAAACTCTAGAATCTAGTGGTAACGACTAAGCCCCATCTCCTGCCACTTCCCCTCTTCTTATCTCCACTTCACTTGGGACAACTCAGACACGCTGTAGCTCATCACAATGGAGGATACCAATGAGATTCATCCTTGTGAGTTGTATTCTAATGCCATGCTTGTACAAAAGCTGATAAATCATATCAGAATATGTGGATGAAGCGCAACTACCGAATAGCTTCCAAGGTGTCCTAGGTTGAGGTCGCCGAAAGAAACAAACTGCTCGCATGGCTGCAGCAATAGCCCAGGACATGTTGGGCTCTGATGGAAGTGCTGATGACTCTGTTGCCGTCTGCACCGAAACCTTGTCACACTATGGGTAGCAAAGGCCAAAAAATGCGCATGCCCATTGCTATCAGCAATCCTTCCAATCCACTTACCATTGAAGAAGCATCTGATGCTGAAGACGATGACTATGTGGCCAAAATATTGTCTTCTTCGGCATCAGGAATAGAAATAGCAGATACAGATATTGAGGCGATCACAAACAAAGAGGTACTGTTATCGTTGTTCTTAATTTTACGAACATGCTAACCATGAACTGGATCATAGCTTGCTGATAGCCTTCCATTGAAGACTGTTGCTGCCCATGGCCCTGCAGCCAATCAGCTCCATAAGTCAAAGGTTAAGAAGAGGAAAGCACCACCAAAAGAAGATACCGCTGCAAGCAGTTCATCTGCTTCCAAGAGGGCCCGCACTGAGGATGCTGATGATGAGGATCAGGTCCAAATGCTGTCAACTACCTCTATTGTGTCCCCAGTTGTTCCAGATGTGAAAGCCCAGGTATTTGTGCAATTATTTCTGATGCAACTGCATACTCACTGGTTTTTTTATCTCAGGCATCTGGCAAATGGAATCCCATATACTTGTTCTATGAACCTGTTTCTAAGAATGCAGATGGACTTCCAGGAAAGCCCAGAGACAAACATTACAAGTGCTACCATGGAAACCGCAAAATCCTGACCATTACGCATGCCATGAGGAGTAGCTTGAATGGTATTTCTGATTCGTTTCTTTCATCTGCTTGTTAGGATATTAAACTTCGTCCAGGTCTTATGGGTCACCTGAAGACCCATTTTCCTGCAATGTATCGCCTATTTCTGGTTTTGAAAGATCGTGATGAACCTCCCACAGATGAAGAAAAGGCTATTGCATCTGGGAAAAAGGTTCTTGACCCTGCTAAAGCCACTGAATATCTTGTTCAGCTTGAGAAGGCATCGAAAAATATTGTCGACATTTTCACTCAGCAACATCAGCATGCTGTGGTACAGTACATTGTGTTCTGGAATTATGTAGTAATTAAATTTTGAGCCATAGGACAAGAAATGGGATCAAGGGGAATTTGAACAACTCCTCACAAATTGGATGGTCGCTTGTGATCAGCCATTTGACAAAGTTGATAAGCCTGAATTCCGACAACTCCTTGAGTACACACATCTCCATCCATCACTTCACATTCCTCATTGGAGTGCCATCCACACGTGCATTATGAAGATGGGTGTGAATACTGTGGAGGGCGTCAAAAGGATGATCAAAGTTCGTGTCCTGTAATCACTACTCTTTTCTTGTCGTTTACCTTTATCAGGAACTGGACTGCCAGGTCAGCTTGTCCCTTGATGCCTGGACTTCAAGCAATCAACACCCCTTTTTGGCGATTATTATGCATTATATTACAAATGATTGGCAACTTGGTACGGCCTGTTAGTGTTAGAATATATAATTACAACTGACCACAAGTTGTTTTCTACTTGCTAGAGGAGCTTCTTATTGACTTTTGTGAACTGATTGGTGAACACTCTGGAGTAAATATGGCACATGCAGTCTATGATATGATGAAGATGTATGGTCTGAGAGGATGGGTAAGCGCTTCATCATTATACAGCTTTTATACTATTACTGATCAACGTTTTCAGGTTGTTGGTCTCAACTGTGACAACGCATTGAACAATGACACTATGGTGGATGAATTAGAAATCCTCCTTGAAATGGACGGCTTTGAGTTTGATGCAACAGAAGCACATATTTGGTGCATGCCGCATACGGTACACCTGTCTGCATTAGAAGTGAGCCACTTGTATGAACTGTTGTTCATCTATTAATTGGCTTCATCTCAGCTGCTTGGATGCATTGGGGCGGTCAAGGCAAACAAGAAGAACAGCTATGAGGGCGCATATCAAGATTCCATAATTGCGCCTCTAAGTCGTGACTATGATGATGATGCTGTTGGACAAGACGATAAGGATGAAGATGACCCACCAGATGATCCTGAAGCTGTTTTAAAGGAGGTCTTGTCCGCTGTTGAGAAGGTTGGTAATTAATCTTGGTGGCCTATTAATTGTGCTACATTACTATCCCTCTGTAGCTGTGAAAAATCATCCGTGCTGTGCATTCAAGTCCACAGAGGCGGCAAGCATGGTTAAATGAGGTTATGGTTTCACGTCATGAGGTCGAGCATACCCCAAAGCAGAGAGCATTGATGCTTATTCTCGATGTGAAAACTCGGTGGTCCTCAACTCATCAGATGCTTTGTATGTGATGTTTTGGTTTATTGGGTGAAGGGACACCAGATTGATTACTGCATTGATGTAGGCCACGCACTTGATTACCAATCTGTTATAGATGACTTTGTGGCGAAAAATAGGGACCTCCACAAGTTTGAGATGCATGCAGAAGACTGGGATGCGACCATATTAGTCGCTCACTGGTTGAAATCATTCCATTCCGCAACAACCCAAATGTCAGCAACCAAGCGCTCGATGCTGTCATCGACTCATGCGATATACCGTGGTCTCCAAGAATCCCTTTGTCAATCGCTCTGGGAGCTACCAAATAATGCGCCTATCCCACTCAAGCTTGGCTTGACTCGCGCACATCGAAAGCTGAGTGATTACTATGGTAAGATTGATGATTCTCCATATTACACTTGGGCCTCCTGTGAGTACCATTGGTCATATCCACCAATTGCAACTTGCTTACTGTTTTGACTTGCAGTGTTAGACCCACAGATCTCGTATGAAGGCCTTCTTACAGACTGTGGGGATGATATTTCTCTGTGCAGCCACCTTGAGCTCTCATGAGAGCAGCTCCAAACTCATTATTGCACCAAATATGCACATGATCTACTGCCTAACTCGGCCTCAACACCCCAAGTCCCTGCTAATCCAACTTGTGGATCTCCCCAGAAAGTTGACTTTACAGCACAATACAAGAAACGTGCCTGAGCTTCCATTGATGAGCTTGAAGAGTATTTTAAATTACCACTGGAGAATTTCAACGTTTGCGATCCAGTTCAGTGGTGGGCTGGCTGTCGTGCCCAGTTCCCAAATTTATCATGCCTTGCTTGTGACATCCTTTCAATACCAGGTGAGATTGATGTTCTCGGCCAAAGCAAGGTGCAGCTTGCTTATCTTTGGTTTTTGTTACTGCTAGGCTCTGCTGTGGCTGTCAAGCGAATCTTTTCAGGGGGGAGGGACACCATATCACTCCGTCGTGCTAGTCTGAAACCTGACACCATTCGCACATTGATGCTTGTGAAGCAGCGTCTCCATTTGGCCTGCACTGCTATTCAAGACCTGGGAGACTGAGTGGATGGTCAGGATGGGACTATGTTGAACTATTCATTACTTTGTATTTACATGTCCGTATATACTGTATTAGTCTGTAATATGGCCGTCAAGTTGCCCATCCCGTACCGTTGAGCTTGAGAGTTGGACAACTACAGGATGGCTACAGGATGGATAAGTACCATAAGGTGACCGTACACTGTACGGTCGTCACTGTATACGGTTATGGTGGACAGCGCTACTGCACTGGTTCTATCTATAGTACTGCTCCACAGAGTGGAGTGTGAGTCTAGTGTTACGATCTCTGGTACGCTTGCTACGGTCTGGACTATCTATTCTTACCTACCATGACTCCTGCGATGACTGATGTGATCCGGCTTGGCAGCGCAGCCTGTGACCAGGCTGCGCTCATACAATACTGCCTCGCGTTACTTGTGACTGATACTGATACGGCACAGCCCTCTGCTGTGTGCTCTACTTACGCCATTGGCTGACCCTTACGATGACTCACAGATGTGACCCTATGTCACATCTAGACTGTACTGCATCGCCGTTGTGACTCAGATGGCAGTAGCACGTGACTCCTCCTGTAGAGCCTATATAAGGGCTCTAGTTTACACCAGTCAAGCCCTAAGCTTGACTTAGTTTCGCAATCGACTAAAGTCTCGGAATCCTCCCTTCGCTTCCTCTCTCAGACGTGGTCTAGCCCTCTGAGAGCAGTAAGAACTCGCTTCGTCTCACACGCCTTTCTGAGTTGCTGCAAGACTCAGCTCTGGAACGCGTCCCTAGATATCACCTTTATCTAGACGCCTATCTACTTCACGTTTACTCTAAGCAACTCGTCATCCCCACGGTCACGTGGGAAGGAGCTTGCTACCTTCACGCTCGAGTCACTTGCACTCAGCCACTCGCACACAGGCACGTGCTCCCGCATCATACTCACGTGACGCGTCTCGCACACAGTCTCGCATCGCACAAGTCGTGCTACCGGCCCGTCGAGCTGTAACATAAGTCAAGCTTCCTTCACTGTTGTGGATGGTGCGCCACCACATCAGAACTCACTTG
>QLOS01000593.1:0-50170 GCA_003313725.1 Russula sp. MG48 | reverse complement strand
AACCGCGGCTTTGGCAATAACACTTCCAACTAGGAGCCCCGCTTAGCCTCCCACACTACTACAGATTCAACTCGTAAACTCACCAGTCCAGTACTCATCTCTCCTTTCATGTTAAAATGTTGTTCACATCATCTCAAAGAACCAACTCTCTTTTTATCAATACTCTCCATGCCCTTTCCGTGAGGTATACTGCACCCCTTTCCTTCCATGGCCTTTCCCTTGCTACCTCCAAACTAGCCGCTTAACACCCTCCACATGCCTCTGCGTTAATATACATATCGAAATACCTGTCCGCGTGAGCCACTTCTTCCGCTCCCCATCCCATCCCACCCACCACCATCTTCAAACTGTCCCCTATTTTGTCCAACTGGACCCACGTGTGGTCCGCCTTTTTCCAAGACCCCTCCAACCGCTCCTTCTCCTTTTCTCTCACGGCCAGCATATGTCGTCGAGCTTCTTCATCTCGTCGTGCCATTTCCTTTCCTCGTTCGATCAAAGCGAGCTGCTCCCGTGCCCAGCGTCCCTGTGACGTCCTTGACTGACGGGAACTTGATAGCCCGTTGGGTAAGCCACCATTGCGCCTTTGCCTCCTGATTCCCCGACTTGCTTCACCCACGCCGTAAATCGTCCTCCCGGTGCATGCCAGACCCAGACCCAGACCCTCTCCCAGTCCGGCATCGCTTCTTCGCCAATTCGGGTGTGGTATATTTTTGAGATTTTTCATCAACGCCTTTGTCGTTATCAAGTCATTTCTGTGCAGCCTCCGGTGAGCCGGGCGCTCCGCGGCCTTCAGTTTCTTCGCTGCCGTAGATGGATTGGATGGTCCAAGAAGAGATGAACGTTGAGACATGTACACCGTCATCAGCGCAGCTCTGGCATCAGAAGATTCGCGTGGCATGGTGGGTATAGAAGTGTAAGAGAAAGAAAAAAAGAATACTGGACAGGCCTTTGTGCTGTAATGTCTTGCCAACCGAGTGCGATTTTATATAGTTAGTCCCTGGATTGTGGAGACACCGGCTGAGATGTATCTGCCTCGAGGCCCCGGCGCATCATCGCTGAGACAAGGTGGTTCAGCAGACATAAGTGGCCGATCTTTGTGTGGAGGGCGCTAAAGCAGGACAGGACAAAGGTGGCCTTTAGGACTCGTGTGGCCGCGCTGTGACCATGGTAGGGTGAGAACAAGAGCGCATATACCACGTCGCGATGCGGCGGGCAAAAAGCTCTGATTCTTTGTCTTGTCTGAGCGAGAACGCGTGAACGCAATACATGTCATGCGCTTCCTAAATTTGACGTCAACGTGCTTACACTCAAAGTGCGGGGTCTTCGGATATCCGGCACTCTGCTTTCGGTTCCCTCTCTGCTGGTGATGGTGATTGGATGCACCTCACTGTCCTATCTCGGACAAGGGTCACCACAGTGAACAATCAACCCAGCATGGAATTCCGCCACCCTACAGCTTACAGTAAAAGACTACGACGATATGTGGAGCTCTCATGTTGCAATGGGCGGTATTAAGGCACGGGTTTTACTCCCCCCGGTGTACGCGCGAAATGATATATCATACATATATCGATATCGAGGCCCGAAAATTCCTCCGGGTTCCAGCTTGGAACTCTGCCATCAATTATACTAGTAGGACGGACACCCTTCCCCATCTAAACGTAGCCGTACACCTACCTGACTAAGCGCTTGCCCACCCTATTACCACTACCACCTTCCGTGCACTGTCATCGTGCCCGGAGTGGTCATGGAAGCTTACTTACTTTCCTATCTGTGCAGCCACGTGGCTGGTATAAAGGGCGGGGTACGTATTTCATTAGGGGCGCGCGCCGCAAATCTAAGCCCAGTGCTTTTAATATGGCACAAAGTGCGCACTGGCACCTGATCCGCACTCGGTCAGATGGAAAGGGGTGGTAGAAGATGCACAGAAGTAGGTATTGGTTCTCCTTTTTGTGAGGGCACTATATCTGGACGTAACTGTACCGGGCAGTGAGGATGAAAATGCTTCGGTGACCGCGAGCGTCTCTCGTAGCGACTATACCCAACGCATGCCTGGATACCTAGAGCGTGAATCGTATTCACGAAACACATGGTGATCAAAGACCGTCTTCTCCACCTTCGCAGTTGTAGCCGCGCCACAAAATTAAATGGGAAAAAGATTGAAAGGGTGAAACATTCTATTGACCGGCTAGCGATGAACAGGTTCGGTGCCAGAAGACATCCGAGGTCTGTCAGGCAGCCATGATTTGGGGAAGTCTTTGATAGAGGGTGGGGAGGCATAGCGACCGACGCCACCTGCAATATCCCGCTTGAGCTTCCCTTTCTTGGCTTTGGCCGCCCTGGCCTCCAGGTGTCTCCGGTCTACAGGAATATCCTTGAAGCGATCGCTGTCGTTCTGGGAAATCCCGGGGTAGGTAAACACGCGGGTTCAAAGCAAAGCAGAAAAAAAAAACGAACATTGGCTTCATTGATCAAGTCATCAAGCCTGTCGCTAACCCATTTGAGATTCATGGCTGGTTCTGGAAAATCTTCGCAGGATATTTTGACGTAACCGTGCTCTGCATTCTCTCCAAGCTTGATACCCGAATCCTTGGGTGGTGTCGGTGTCCATCGGACGCCAGCCAATAGACGGAATTTGTAGATCGCACGCTTATCTTTCAGCGGTAGCTGAGAAACAGCAACTGTGAGGGCACGCTTCACGGTCACCGGGTGTTCTTCACCGCCATAAGATATGGACCGGACGACGAGTGGCGTTTCTGACGTCGGGGGAACGAACGGCTTGCGAAAAGCTGGCTTTGCGCGTCAGACCATGCGCAGACGCGCCAGTAAGGGGCCCGTTAGGTTGTTCTCGTGCTCACCAACAAGTTTCGGCATTTCGTGTTCGATCAAGCGGAGGTAGTGTAGATTCTGGCGTTGTTGCATGAGGTATAGGTGGCCAGCGGAGGACGTGTCATTTTCGTTTTCGACGATGTCATCTGCAGACCACTGTGCTCTTATTCCGAGGCTGGCCTGCTCAAAGTCCTCTGGAGTTATGCCCTCGGTCGACGCAGCATCCCTGAGAGCGAGCGGTATCTCGGTGGTGGAGCTCTGGGCTGCGGCTCTGGTCGGGGGATGTCGGGGGAATGTGCGGGCAGCCGAGGTGTGAAAAGGCCTAGAGCCAACAGGGCGAGAGAAAGCAGCGAAGGTTCGCTGCATAGACTCGGATGAGATGGGTTGGGAATGGTCACCGGTGGCCGGTCGGTCAGTGGCGAAGTGAATGTGAATGGATGAGGAACACACGACCAAACAGGCACTTCACCACCTTGCGGGCCCACGACGAGAGATGGTGGTAAATACAACTCAGTCAGCTCTCGGCCAACCAATCACCTCATCATCATTTTTAGCGTCTTCTCCTCTCCATCAAGGCTACCCTCGAGAATGTCACGAATCTCGTTCCTGCCTCGGTCGACTTTGAGTACTTCTTCGGTGTTGGTCTCCATTCCCCATCTCGGTTCGATCGTCCATTTTACATGTGCTTTTAATAGGTGAAATGCACTAGTTGCAATGAAACCCACCCGAAGATCGTATCCCTTAACCGCATCGTGCGTGCCCCCCGCTCCATTCAACGCGGTATTCCTAATCGTGACCGGCGAATTAAACCAGGAATTGCACCGAGTTAGCACAGGCAAGGATAACACTGCGCATTTCGTTTGGAGATGCGGCCTTTGCAAGCGCGAAAGCTCCGCAAAGTTTGAAACGTCTAGCCCACCACAACCGTACCCCGCCGATGCCAACGGTCAATTCGCCCCCCTTATCATAATCGACTGTAGGGGTCTTGAATTTATCAGTTTCGATCCTCGGGTAAGCAGCCCGCTTTCTGCCATCGCATGCTTCTATATCTTCCCTTTATTCATAAGGGTACCTGGAAATGCGAGGGTCTCGAATCCAGAACACCGTTTACACAATTCGAGTTTGAGGGTGGTGAGTGGGTAGACTATGACGAGAAGGTACGTCCTACCCGACAACTATTGCGAATGTATTTTAACGGAGATATGTGTAAAGGCAAAGTTGCCCGTCGGTATCTCGGAAATAGAAAGTCAATGGAGCAGGGCATAGCAATATCGCAGAATCGTTAACTGTACTGTACAGTATCATGGGGATGGATCCCTCCAAATCATTACTCATAGCACAAGAAAGGAAAACGCCTGAACGTGTTTGCGATTTGCCGCCCCGTCCCATCTTACTATCATTCGTCCTGTTCCAGCTCATGTCACTGAATCTGGTGGTTAACTTCCCACCAAGCCCCGAAGCCATCTGCGGCTGCGTCCTCTTCACCTAGGCGATACGTTCGAATCCTTGTACTGATGGAGTGACAGATGCTTACAGCAGCACAGCGTATACGATGAGTTCGCCGAGGTTCTTCCGAGCTGTCCTTGCAAACGCGCTCAGTTCACGATATCCTCCGATGATTCAGTATCACCGGCCCGAGACACCGGACGCTTTTGAGATGCTTCCTTGGCCCGTCGTCCCCGACCCAGCTTTGATCGCAAAGCTTACCTTACCTTCCGGGTCAACTCCGATTGGGGGAGGGGGGTATAATTGACGATCTGGCTGTGCACGTCCTATATACGTCACTTCTCCTACGTTGTGGTGAGAGGACGCATGTGCGTGATCGAACGGGGACAAAATAATTTTTATTTTCACATAGACCCTCTGATCGAGTACATTCCTTGACACCTCGCTGCCTAGACTTCGACCTGCTTCTGCACATCAGTCATCGCGTGATCGGGGGAGGAGGGGAACGCTGCATTATTGCCGTCTTAGGGGTCTACGTATCAATATTTCCACGCACGGTGCCTCCAGCGCGTGGGCGCAACGGCGCTGGTGTGTGCCACTGGTTACTTCTAGACGTTTGGTGATTGCCTAAACGAGTGGATAAATGGATACCCTGCAAGTTGATTGTACACGCTCACGGAGGAGATGGCATGGAAGACCCCTGTTTCCACCCATGCGGCCCACCTGAATAGCACTTCCTCGCCGCGTTTCCATCTCCAGGAGCATCGAGCGCGTTCGGCTACCATACGACGGGTGCCATCATGGTCGTCGCGTGCCGTGTGAAGTATGTTATCAATGAAAAACAGTCACATGGTAGGGTAGCCAGTGCCAGGGTCCTTGCTACGAGTACGGTGATTCTTTATCCCGGATCCGGTCTTGGATTAGAATACACCGTTCTATTATGAGTGCGAACGAGGTGGACTAATGTAACAAAAATGTGTGCAACGAGTAGAAGATGCATGTCAAATGTAGAGCAGAAATGGTCGACGTCGATGTACCAGGGGTTTGAATATGAGGTAAACACACAGTGCCTAGGAACACATGGAAAAAGTAAGCTCTCAAAGCGGTATTCGTTAAATCATCAGTATTTATCCGTATCATCCTTAGGAATATCCTGGCTGCCGACGAAATCACTGAACACCCAACCTGGGGGGCGATTTAAGTACGGGTGCCTTCGTAGCTCAGCCGCGGATGGCCGTTCGTCGGGATTGCTATCGTCGTCACAGTTAGGAACATATATAGAGATCAGTAAAGGGCGTACGTTGCGAAACACTTTCTCCTGAAGTCATCAGCTTGAGGAGACAATGTTATGCTTGACGGGATCGGAGGGGCTTGTTTAGAAGAATATAACTGACGGACACATTATTTAAGCGTTCGAATCCAGGCGAAGGAGGACCTTCCACACCTTCACAATCACGGCCATGACTTCCTGATTACGCCAAGGACGTTCTCCAGCCCACATCTCCAGAACTACACAGCCAACGCTCCAGATATCAACCTTTGCATTGTAGCCCCGCTTTCCCGTGTTGACAACCTCAGGTGCCATCCAGAACACGGTACCTTGCATGGCAGTGAGAACATTCTGCTCATTGATGTCGTCTGTTCGTTTCGAGATACCAAAGTCAGAGATTTTGCAGACGCCCGTCTTCTCAACCAAGATATTATCAGCCTTGAGATCCTGTTGTCCATGATGTCAGTGACGCAGAGTAAACGTGGGTCCAGGGTCCTACTTACCCTATGCAAGATACCTTTCGAGTGGAGGTATTCCAGTCCAGAAAGGATCTGTTCGCAAAAGTACTTGGTGACGGTTTCTTCGAAACGACCATATTTACGCAAGCAACTTCCCACAGAACCCCCAGGAACATACTCCAGGAAACTTGGGAAAAACTCAGAAGCAAACATTGGAAGGTGTAAGAAACTTACATGCTCAAGAAGTTTGGCGTTTCCTCGAACCCAAGGTACTGTACGATGTTCGGATGATCCAGGTCCTTGAGGGTCTCGCTCTCAAGCTTCAATGCCTCCACGACTGTGACCTGTCGCGAGTCGTTCTTGTCGCTCGCCGTTGTTGGAATCTCAACTTGCTTTACAGCAATCATCTCTCCAGTAGTGGCATTCAGCGCCAAATAAACACGACCAAAATTGCCCTTCCCAATCAGCTCACCCCGAACCCATTTGAATATGGCTGTGAAAGCATGATATGAGCAATGGTGCGAGCGCGAAGTGCAAAGGAACGGACGTTTAGGAGCAGAGGTGCCAGATCCTGATGTTGACGGCGAGTCTGGTATTGGTGGCATCCCGGATGTTATCTGTCCCGGGGTGACTTCCTCGACTCGACTATCCCAGAGCTTTGTACTGCGCTTCCTGAAAACATTTGAAGCCGAGCTTAACTGCATCCGCGAGGTTCTGTCCTGCCTCAGATTGTGTTCCTCTGCGACCACTCGAATCGACTTCTTGTGCCTTGCCCGCTTATCTGCGGCTTTGCCGTTGTAGGGTAGCGGAGCTGGGGGATACTCCGCAGCAGTCGGGGACGTCCCGCCGGAGCTCGCCTCAATCACAGGCTTGTCAAGGTCGTGGAGTGGGAACCAGGCCTCTAACCTGTCGAGCACTTCCTCCGGGTTGGGTCGAGATGCCCATGACGAGTCCTGGACGACGCCCTCCGCCCTGGACGGCTTTCTGCTGGAGTGCCGCGCCGTGGGCGTGCGCGCTCCCCGGTGCGGAAGAGGTGGAGACGGTGGCGGATGCTTCGGCGGTGGAGGGAAGTTGTTAGGGATGAGCGTCAATCCCCCACCACTGGTGGTGGAGCTCTTCGTCTGTGATGTCTGTACTGGAGAACCGCCAAACTGTTCGTCAATCTTCACGGTGAGGGGCGGTCCGCGACTGCCTGACTTTGGTCGGTCGGCCAGTGAATCTTCCTCGATCATTGGTTTCTGCCAAAGAGTTCCAGCCTCGCTGTCTGACCCATCTTGATCGGAAGGCTGGCCATCAGGCGTTACAGGAGTATGAGGTGAGTAAACGGAACTATTTGATGGTGTGTGAGTAACAAGGATCGGGGCAGGTGCTGGCAGCTTAGGGAGAGGTGGAGGGGGCGGTACATAGCCGAGATTACGAATCGTCTGGAGCGGCGGCGGGGGCGGCGGAGGCGGGATAGTGGGAAGAACAAACGTTTTCGGCTTCACCGTCATCGTAGCCTCGTCTGAGCTACTCTGGCCGTCCAGTAGGTGCTGAATGGCTCGTAGTGTATTGTCATCTTGCATGACAGTCTGCTCTGCGGGCTTATTGAAGTCAATGAGATCACGGCTCTGACCATGTCCCCTTGGAACATCCGTAGAGGGCATCGCATTTGTCGCCGCAGAAGCCGCCGCAGAAAGGTCTGGGCGCGGGCCGAACCGCTCCCGAGAGTCCATCCAAGGGCTTCTCGGGCTGATGGGGCTTCGAGGGGGTGTACGATTGGCCGGAGTGGGATTGCCATCAGTTAGAGAACTTGGCCGAATGTCTGGCAATCGATCGTCCATTGCGGGTGTCCGACCAGGAATAGGTAGTGCCCTTGTGGCGGTGAGAGAACCAGAATCCTCTCTTGAGAGCGTTGGCGGTAACTGTCGCGGGGGGAAACGGGGAGCGTGCGGGAGTGGTAATGGCGATCGCAGCATGTCTGACTCCTGCAACGGCTCGGAAAACACCGACGAGTCAACAGGTCGTTGTAATCGCAGCGGGTGTGGAGGCAGTGGAGTCGGGGACATTGACTCTTCGTCAAGCACAGAGCGAGGCCGAGAAATGGGATCTGGCTGCGTAGGGAGCAATCCGGGTGTTGAACTGGTTGGCGTCGACAGGCCTGTGGGCGAGGACTGAGGAAAGGGAAGACGAGGTTGAGGTGGGATAGCAGTAACCGCAACTTCCGGCAGAGGTTGCCCTGGAGTTTGCTGGGGTAGAGGGCGGATAGGGCGTGAATTAGTGGGAGAAGTACGTAGGAGCGGTCGAGGGGGCTCTGGATGGGGGTTTGGCAGTTCATCTCCATTCGCAGTTTGGGAGGTAGGTGTCCCATCTCTTGACTGCGATAAGCTACTTAAAGACGGGGTCGAAGGCAATGGGGGGACGGGACGAGATCGGCCAGGATTTAACAGGGCAATGGTACTCTTGTCACGCAAGTTGTCCATGCTCTTCGCCATCTTCAGGTTGTATGATGGGAGTGGACTAGAGTAGTCACCGGTGGGTGGTTTCCATTGAACGGCCCAGCCAGGGGGAACGGCTTGCCTTACAGATCCCCGTGATTCCCTATCGCCACCCGGACTTGAAGTGGGTTGCTGTCTCGGGATGTGGGGGATACCATGAGTACGCGAAAGAGTGGAACCGGACGTCTGATGATATCGTGGAGAAGACTTCGGCTCCCGCCCAATCCGTGGAAGGCGGGTGCTCTCCTGCGTACGCTCGACCATAACCCAAGCTGACTCTCTGGTTAACTTACTTGCCTCTAAATCTTTTTTACCTGTTGCAAACTTCCGTTTTACCGGGGTTCGTTCATCTGTGCGTGGGACATCTCCGTGCACCTCAGGTCTCTCCCGTTCAGCAGGCACGTCTGAACCGGAGCGACTATGAGGAGATGTGCCGGGGGCACCACTAAATGATCTGTCATCGCAAACGGTACGTGAACGCTCGGGAGAGGGTTGAACAGCACGTGGTTGGGGGTGTGTCGTGTACTGATTAGGCCGACCCCGGCGAAGATCGGGACTCTGTGGACCCGAACGATCTGGAGACAGGAATGGCGAAAGTGCATTGGATCGAGCAGGAGACCCGTTACGGGGCTCGCTCGGCTTCCGAGAACCCCGCGGAGAGGGGGGTACAAGGTTCTGGTTCGACACGGGATACTGCTTCGGGGGCGGACGTAGAGTAGTCCTATGACTCTCGGCATCGGCGCCGTTTTGATCGTCAGAAAGGGAATGATCAAGGCCATTGACTATCTCGGGGCGTTCGCTAGTGGAAGACACGCTCCCATGCCGAGAATGTGAACGTTGCCGGGGTTGAGAACGATTGTGCGGCGAGTTGGTAGAAGGTATAACCACCGGAGGTTGCATGCTACTGACGGTGGGTGACGCGGCAGGAGATGAGTGGTTTCGTTCATGAACCACCGCAGAAGAGTTAGCAACGAGAAATTTGAGAGCCCCTTTGGCATCCCCATGATCACGACAGAGTTCGTAGAGTTGCTCGTCGGGCAGAGCGTCACCGAGAGCATAAGCGCCGACGTCTGTGCGATAGATAGAATATTGCGACTGTTCCTCATCCTCGATCCGTAGCTAGGCAACACGTCAGCCCACTGGGGATGGTAGAATGATACGGCGCTCGTACTTTTGAGAAGATAAGCTCCTTGATGAAAGCAGCATTTCTGAAACCCGTTATGTCGACGGTGTAGTATTGTTCGGAATCACCGGTGACAAAAATCCGGGTCATGGCCTTGTCTACTGGAGGAGAGCGCCTATCGCTCACGGTCCGATTACTATCCGGCTCAGACGGAGTGGTAGTGGTGGGGGACTGAAAAGGTTTATAAGCTTGGATGCCGTTGCATAATGAAATGAAGGACATACAGAGGTGAGTCGAGAACTACTGGAGAGACGACGATCGTGGTTAATGCGAGGAATGTGAGCCTTTATCTTGCCAAGTATATGGCCTGCTGAGCTAGTATGAAAGGGGGTGTGTTGTTGCTGCACGAGGGCGTCTGAGGAATTACTCGGACCAAGAGAAAAATCGAGTCTCGAAGTAGCGTCTGGGACGAAGTCAGTAGGAGGGAGGGACTGACCGGGTGTGCTGGGAGGGGGGGAACTCGTGCCTGAAGGGGAAGAGAGAGCAGGGTTTGACTGAGAGGCGGGATGGTGGCGAGAATGTAAAGGGAGATTTGTGGTGGTCAAGGGGCCAGGTTCACGAGATGAGACCGGTTGGATATGAAATGGCTTGTCGATGGAAGGAGAGGGTAAAGTTGGGCTAGGTGGCGCATTGTGACTGTATGGATGCTGATAGTAGGAACGCTGTGTGGACGGTTCATTGGTACTATCGCTGTCCGAGTCCGGTCCTGGATTGGCAACGACAAGGATGGGGCGGTGTGCCCTTCTACGAGGAGCAACAGATCTGGTATCGTCTGTCATAGGAAGAGGAAGAGAGCGCGTGGAGTCGAGTCTCTAGTCTGGGGGGAGGATTATGATTTTTATTGTTGCCCACCGACAGAAAGACACGCTCACGCTTTACTCGATGGAGAAGCAGAGACCGGACCACCTCTTCTCTTCTCTTAAGCTCACAAAACAACACCAAATAATTACAACCTTTTTACATATAACTCCTTACATTAAATTACAAATCAAAACTATGTACTACAGAAGACGTTGACGACCGAGGAGCGGTTACCGTCGATGTGCTTATATCCACCTTGAGTGCTAGCTGTCAGTATCAATCCCATCACACACCATCACTCCGTACCTTGGGGAATTCCGCCCGCTCCTCAAGTAATGACTCACCCCACTGCAGCAGCTTGAGCAGTGCAACCAGCTTCGCTTCTCTTCCCTGACTTAAACTCTCCAATATTGCCGCGTTCACCTCCCCCGCCGTCTTCATCCGCTGCCCCGATGATAGCAAATGGGAAATTGCTGGTGGTACCGCGCTTGACGATTCGAAAGCTAATAACGCCATTGTTCTCTCCAGTTCCGCCAGGAACTCCGGGCTCTCCTCTCCACGAGGTGCTAATTCTTCCTGCGCGAACCGTAATGCCTCGGTGATTTTTCCTTGGCGAATGTACTCGATGAGCTTTTGCTGCTGCAGGTGAAAGTACAGGGCCGGGTTGGTATCCAATATCTATCGGATACCATGGTCAGTAACCAACACCTACGAAAGAAAGCAAGGAGGTAAAAAAGAGATCATTTTGAAGACTGAAGGTTTAGCATGATCATCACCGCCCACGAAGGGCTGAGAGTGGTGCATGCAGTGTTTAATCCTGCAAGATAAGAGTGAGGATATGTAGTTTACCTCAGGGTTCAGATCGTTGACCCGCGTGATCGCCTCCTGGACATCACCGCGGTTCAGCGCCTCACGGATATTCCTGCGGCTTTCTATGCTTGCAAAGTCGACAGCCGGCTGGACTCCGGCCTCCAAGCTGAATTCCTCCGCAGCAGATTTATAGCCTTCAATCACGAGATAATCCATCACGAGGCGATTAAGGTCCCTGGTAACAAAGAATATGAGCATCTGTGTTTGTACTTCCTTAGGGAGATAGAAAAGCTGTAGTTCAGATAATACATGCAAATACTTATTATCTCGTCAGCGATAACTCTCGGCGAGATTCCCAAAGTATGTTCATCACAAGTGGATTTGTGGTAGGAGAGGAAGTAGAGTAGACACTCACGCCTTGGAAACTACCACCTCTTCCAGTCGCCGGTCCCATTCATCTTTTGGAATGACTGCTTTTGAAGTGGACTAGGGAAACACTCTGAGGCTCGCACCAATGTGAAAGAAGTCGCATAAAACGAACCATGACTGTCGTTGAACGAGACGAGAATGTATTTATGTGGCAACAAGCGTCTTAGTTAAGGGTAGGTCAGACCAGTCCTTCGGCGCTAGAACTACACTACACTACACTACGCCTCCCTACGATTTAGACACAATCCCTCCGGAGCGGATCATTTCCATAAAGTTATCCTTGTCCAGCGCTAGACCGTGACAATCAATCGAACAGTACAGCAAGATGCTTGCGCCCTCACTTACACTCTTTGCCGCGACCTAATGGATTGTCTTTATTCTTCCCCTTCCTTGTTTTAGATTTTTTCTCGAAGGACGGCGCCGGTAGCGTCGGTTTGCCAGATCCTCGGGCGTCTTTCAATTCTTGTTCAGCAGCAGCAGCCCTTGTCTGAGATTGCTGAATGGCATTGAAGAGTTTGACCACTTAGTGGTGAATGCATTTTTTCCCCCGTTGAGTGAGCGTACACCGGTGCACGATAAGGCCAACTCTCACCACCTCTCTGCGCTACCTTACGCAGGGCTCTCTCGCTCTCACCACCCCAGCCGCCGATGACATCCTTTATCCGACCCACTTCCTCCTTGCTCTTCTTCTCCACTTTGAGTAGCTTCTTGGCCCTGAGCTCAAGTTTCTCATCATTGTGTCTTCGCGCGACCGATGGCTTGAGAGAGAGCGGCAACCCCGACGGCGCGTCGGTCTTAAGCAGTGATTGAAGAGTTGCGCCAAAGTTGGATGGGTCCGTAGCACGATGTTTTCGTTTGAGAGTCTTTTTAGACTTGACATGTCTTGCCTCGGCAATCTCGTCCTCGGTATCGATGCTTTTCACGGAGTTAGATGCCTCTGACGCGGAAAACTCGTCCTGACTGTCAGATTCATGACTTTCAGCCGTACTGACATGAGTTTCGTGAGATTGTTTCTGTCGTTTGGTTGTCGGAGGAGGCATTATGAGCTGAGTAAGGATTTATTTCAAAAAAGCGCCGGCGGGGTGTTTCCTTTCCGGCCAAGCAGTCGCGAGGTCAACCGCCCGTCCGCTTCGAAGCGGAACTGGTTATATATAAGTATACTCTGGGGCTCGGGGGACAACCATCATCTGTAGTGTCCAGGTCAGGCAGCACAGCGCCAAACCCAACGAATGACATCCCCTTCCCAGACCCAGCACCCGATCGACATCACCCCTGAACCTGACCTACACCCAATTTACCCGAGTCCATCCATCGTCGCCCCCCTTCTCGAACCTTACTCGGGTCTCCACCCAGCCCAGAAGGCAGAGCTCGTCTCACACATCCTCGGTCGCGCGTGCCTCTTCGGTGATGTCACCTTGTTGTCATTCCTCTTCTCAGATCCCCAAGCGCAGGCGTTTGTTGATCTCGGTGTCCGTGACGAAGACGGTCTCGGTCTAATCAGCCTCACAATATTTGGCTTCGGTCCTGAGTCTGACCGTGATGTGGAGAGGGAGGAATGTGTACGCTTATTGGTCTCAGAAGGTGCAGATATCAACCATCGGGATAATGGTGGGTTCAAGTTGTGTGTCCTGTGATTGCGCTAATAATATCTATACAGCCGGCTGGACTGCGTTGCATCATGCGGCTCTAATGTCACCACCGACGCTCGTCTCTTTCCTCCTAACTCATGGTTGCTCGCCGTTTTCTGAGACGCGTCTCGGGCTTACGCCCTTAGACATCGTCACGGGGCATTCCATTATGCCAGGGAGACAGGACATTGCCCTACTTCTCGGAGAAGCAATGCGCGGTGAAGGTTGGACAGGGGGTAGAATGGAAGAGCAACGTCAGCAGGAAGAACGAAGAATGGCACGGGAGCATAGACAAGAACGCGTTCGCGAGGACGTCGGGAAAGTGCTATCGATTGACCCGCAATGGTGGGGGGAGGGTGAATGGCAGGCGATTGCAGAGGACGAAGACGAAAGCGAAGGCGAGGAGGCCCTTCTCGTGAGTGACACCCTTTGCATTGACGTCAGTTGGGTGGTTAATTGCTAGAAAGACTCCATCACCCCACTACTCGAGCATGCTCGTGTTTTCTCCTCCTGCACTCCCGGATATCTTCCAGTCGCTAATAATCAACTTCACACCATCGATGCGAAACTCAGAGCCTGCCAATGCATTGTATATGTTGGCCCGCTTTGCTTGCCTGACATGCGATAGCTCATGGCTTGAAGACCTCATAATCGGTGCCACGGATGCAATTGAGGAGACGTTCTTTGTAAGGTTGTGTCTTGACCAAGACTTCTTCAAAGCTAACGCTTGATTAGAGCCGATCAGAAGATCTTCCATGCCTCGTATTTTGGCTGTACAATACGACCGTATGGCTGCACCTCATGCGCTGTGATAACTCCATCAACGAGGCCTGCGAGATCCTCGGATCATTCATTCTCATCGAAGAAGTTATTAACTCCGTCTTCAGTACGCCTCTCCAGCTTCGAAATCTGCAATGATTCTTACTCGTTCGGGCACACCGTAGTTTTCGTCATACGCTATATTGAAAGAAGAACCGATGACCTTCTTGATGACGGCATCCTAGACTATTCTCCCCATCCCTCCGGTTTTGACGGCATACAATTCGAGTCAGAGTGGTCTTTCCTGCGCTCATTGACGCCGAAAAAGAAGTCATCATCTATTCATACCGTTACCCCATCAACCAAAAACGGAGTCGCTAACCCACTGAGTCTTCCAAGTCGGCCATCATCACCTGTTCCATCATCCCCGCCGCCCAGTCACCGCAGTTTCGCATCTTTCAAGAAGACCTTTTCGAGGGGCCGTGGTGGTTCTTCTGGTGCCCCATTGCAGTCGATGTTCCAAGACATGCAACAATCACCGCCAGGACCCAATCCTGATGGCGTTACCTCATTCTTTGATGCACTGCAAACGTTCTTAATACTTTCTGGCACCAACCCTGCTCTTATTACCCAAATTTGGTCTCAAGTTTTTTACTGGATAGCCTGTGAGGCCTCCTCTATATTTTCAGTTACTTTGCCGAAGCTAGTTTGTGTAGGTGAAATATTTAATAGAATTCTCACCCGCAAAAAGTACATATGCCGGTGTGTGCAACATTTGACGTTTCAGATGAATCTCAACTGATGTGACAGGCAGTTCCCGGGCCATTCTGATTGGAATGAACCTGAGTGCATTGGAAGAGTGGGTAGAAACGGCCAACCTCCCCCGCAGCGTCCTGTCCCATCTAGCCCCCGTCCGAGATTTATTGAATTGGCTACAGGTCAGCTACTCAGAGAGCCCTTGTTGTTGTCATGCTTATCGCAAACTGTTAAAAGTGTCTGTCCTCTATCAGGGAGTTTTCAAATCTCGTAGCGACGATTCAGACTTTGAAGCATTTGAATCCCTTGCAAGTAAGTCTCGAATTACCGAGAAATGTCTATGAGGATTCACCGGAAGCATTGCCGAGTAGATGCGACGTGCTGTGAAAGACTATAAGTACGAAGTCAACGAGGGCCACATGACGGAGGAATGTAGCCAATATCTTGCACAACTGCAGAAAGATTGGGAGCGTCACAGAGTGAAGTTAGGAGTGGAAACGCTTAAGAAGGAGGTAATGTGGTCTGTTACTGCAAGATTGCATCACTGCCTAATGATTTGTCGTTTTAGATGGAGGAGCGTGAGCGCGATGACGGTTCTTCTATCTTCAATGACAATAACAGCACGCATGCTGTCTCCACTTCTTCTGCTTCCACGGAGGTGTTGAGCGCGCAGCACAACATCGACATCCTCTTTGATCAAGAGGAAGAAGTGACCTCTTGGGAGCCCGTCAGGCCGGCAGAAGTCCTTGGAGAGTTCTTAGATTCTCCGTATATGCTCCCCCTCCTTTTACCCTCAGATCCGGTCATGCTTTCTGCCATGCCAAAGATGCCCAGTTTTTGGCAGAATGAGAACGTTCCCAATGGGATGTCGGATAGCCGATGCGCCAGTCGGGCAAGTAAAAGAAGCGCTGGGAGCATACCATGGCGAATAATGACCAAACGTCTCCGAGATACCAGTCTTAATATCCTGCGGTGGGTAGATGGCGCAGGATCGTACGCTCGGTGGGTTCATCGCATCGATCTGGAAGGGCCCGAAGAGGAGGAGTACGATGGCGATGACCCAGAGAACGACGTCTCCGCATCCACCGACGTTCGCCGGGTCACCCCTTTTACTCGGAAGCCCTCGCTCAGAACGAAAGGAAGAGCGGCCACTCCAGTAGACAGGACTCCTTGACGCCGTGCGTCCTGCCTCTTACATTTGTTACATACCCTACGGCACCACTTGTATCACCCCTTCTTAGCATACATCCACTTTTATGAACTGCTGCTGATCACACGCATGGATAGGAATACAAATTGCATCCAGGCTTTCTTCGCCCAACTTTCCCGGGACGGTCATCTATGCACTGCATAGGAATAAGAGGGCCCCACATGTACCGACAGCTGCCCTTGAGTTCAGAAAATATTCGAGTGCTACTGGGGGAACGCAGACATCAGCGTAGATCTACAGCACCAGCGTTCGACGATACGCGACCGTGACGTCGTGCACAGCTTTGTCGGGTTAGAGAAGGCTGTTTGCATTTTGATTGCCCATCCGAGTCCGTCAGGACCCCCACCAACATCAAGCTGGCCCCTTCTCTCCGCATATCTCACATTTACGCAGTTTACGGGACCTATCCCCTGTTCCAAAAATTCGTCGCGCCGGTCGCCGTGACCCGCGCTCGACTACTTCCCATCTCCACAGCTGAGGGGCGAAGCAAATGGTTTCGAGGGGCAAGTCGCCAGGTACCGGCCACCCATGAGGATAGCGCTATTTGGCACATCAGATCTTTATACTATCGCGCGGGTTGCTCACTCTCATTATACGGACGGCGAACTTGAATAGGACACAGCGGCACGCAAATTACCGCGATTCACGTTTCTTCATGAGCATGATGACAGCTGGCATACCACACGGGTATCTTTCAATGGGACGAGACACTTATCACTAGCCTTCTGGATGCTACATGGGCCCCAAATTCAAAAGCCTGTGTTCATTTCCGCCATCTCGTGCGATAGTTTGGCGGCCCTTGTGTCCCAGAGTGCCGAGGGTCATATCATATCGTGGCCTCGTGGCCCACCCATTGGATAAGGAACACACCAAACTTAGTGTGTCTTGTCAAGTACTATAATTCAACTGTTCTATTTATCTGTTCTCGCCACGGAGGAACCCCATGATTCATGGATTCCGGGCACTCAGCTCCAATCTCCCGTCGTATATACCTCAAAAGTTCTCCTCAGCTCTCCGTTTCCATTCAAATCAAAGCCGCCCGCTTTGATATCGTATGAACGGGGAAACTGAGAATGAAGTTCCGTGGAGCCGTACATGCGATCTGCGACGAATCTGTCACGCTGCCCTGACACTAGCATTTCGCCGAAGTGAATTAGGCCTTCATTTCGACCATTTTGGCCTCGAGAAGCTGTGGGAAAGATGTACCTACAACTACAACTTGCGAGCCCTCCTTGGCAAAGCCCCACATCTTCGGTCGATGCATCACGAGAATTCGTCAAAAGAGACGCACGCGGCGGGTGATCACAACCCAGTTCGGTGTCGTCTTTGGGGGGCTCACCCATAAACCGTAGAAACCATGTCCACGATGCATCATCGGGGACCATCTTCCCCCCTTGCTACCAATCTGGCCTCCCTGACATCTGCCCAACTAGGGACCGAAGCTCCCTATGATCGCGTAGCCACTTTGACAGGTGACGCATGGAACGGACAACTATGTTCGGGCTTTTCAAGAGTCCATGTATTGTCCCTCGGCCTTGCCGGCTTCTCTAACCTATCTTCCTTTTAAAGTTTCGCTCCACGGGAGCTAATGTACGCATGGCCAGCGTACTTGACAGCATCGAATTAAGAACAAATCTGGTTACAGTACACCGTTGGATACACAACTTATCGTGGCTTCGCGAACCCGTTGGAGCAAAAGAAACGAGGTGATCTTCGAGCCAGCTCGCATCGAGGAAGATACAATTGCGTCACCACTTCTCCCGGATTTGACTTGCCAGCTGCTTAAAGGAAACCAACAATGGGATCAACCGATAGGGGAGCTATTCATATCATCGACGCGTTCTAGATTGAAGCGATAAGTGGGTGTTCGGCTGCGTGCCCCACTCTCAACAGGTTGGAAGTGCCCTGTTGACTTGCTGCGATAATGGACGTGTTTAGTAAACCCATCTGCACGTCTGGCTTCCACTGACGACCGTCGTTCGATGAGTCTGAATTCAGTTACCTCTTCGTCCAATTGTCTCGGCTGTACTGTATTGTCAAATCTAGAATTATTGAAGCCATCTGGATTGCGTATGGCGGGCATCAAAGTTGCTAAGCTCTTGACCCGTTTATGATCCCAGGTGATAAGTCAATGGCAGGGAATGAGGGCCTCACTCAGTGTTGATTGAAGCTTGTATTCATGGCAGCCACAGGCGCGAAATGCGAAAGAAATAAAGGGTCACAAGGTCCAGAGTGCTAATGTTCGACTAAACAATAGGTCCGGAGTGTAGTACATGAGGCGTCAAGGTCCGAATGAAGCTACACAATGGGTCCAATCTAAGATGGTCCAAGATAAATAAATATTTTATTCTATATTGAAGATCCACCGGAAGAAACATTGGTGATCCCAGTTCTGTTGATTCGAAGATATTTAATGGTAAACAACTCGACACAGCGAACGATACACATACCCTTTGCAGTAGTTGTTGGCAGCCCTCGGGATGCACGACAGGTATCGACACCCAGAACATGCTAAGAATCACAATCATAAGAACATCACAGTGGCCGGGGTGTGCTGAGCTCACCAGCGTAGGGATCCGAGGTGTAGAAGTTTCGGGTCAGTAGAACATATAGTATGATAGCGAGAGGTATGGCAGCGAGACGGAATCCCCACATTATTAGCTTGTGTCGTCTTGACCTACTGATGACAGGATAGAGGGTTGTTCCGACTAAGAGTCCCATAACGAAACCTCCGATGTGCGCTAGAGGATCCTTGTTAGTTCTTCACACCATCTTCAGGGAATCGAGTCCTGACCAAAATTATCCACGTCTTTCGTAGATAAGTGCGTGCGAAAAGGAAGAGTGAATAGATCAACTCACAGGGAATATAACCGAGACCTATACCAATGATAAGCTCCAATAGCATCCAGAATAGCTAGACCGATGTCAGATTACAAGTCCTGTGGCTGTGAGAAGAGACGCTCACCCTTCTCCCTGGCCGGTATAAAATCTTCCAGTGCGCAAATAGGTCTACCCATGTAACCTAAGAAGTGTAAGCAACTAGCCACCTGTGACAAATATCTAGTCTCACAGCCAAGGTCCCAAAGATTGCCCCGCTAGCACCCACTGACGGCACGCCCACAAGAGAAAAGTTGCCGCCCAGAACATTTCTGAAACACGGTGAGCATCCATGAGTAAGCCAGTGATTCCATTTACCCAAAAATTCCAGCTGCGAAATACAATATGAAGAAGCCACCGGAACCCATCTCTTTTTCAATCTGAAACGCGTGAACAGTCAATAACGGAATACTGGAGTGAGCGCTTACTTCCGCCGACGCCGTGAGCTGTGCCAAAAGGTTCAATGCGATGTGTAGGACACCAGCATGCAAGAAGATGGGAGTGATAAATCTACGGGCGACCGTTAACAGCCGAAGGCTGGAGTCATTGTATATTTACCTCCACCATTGATTGGGCTCCTTACCATGGAAGCCTCCATGACCGCAGATCTCCTCAACGTTGCAAAGTCGATCAGGTGGATTAGCAGTATCATTAAGACCTGGCCGAAGTCAAGTCGGAATGAGCCCACACACAAGGACGTGAAGGTCAGCTCACATGGCAAGTTTAGCGTCACTGGGACAGCTGCGACGGTCTTCATGCATGGTGGAAAGCGAGCACCAACCCGAATCAGTGCGCTCCCGGAAGGTCCCAACATTGGATTGACGACAGGCTGCATTCAGATCAGAACCGGGAATTCCGTCGCGAGCCCCAGGATGTGGACTCACATGAAACGAAACAGGACTACCCTGTGCCTGGGCATTTACTACCAATTCATAGATAAAAACGGCGACCATAATGACGCTCAATGTCCAGACTACAAGACTGTCAGGTTCTGGCGCAATGCACGACCGCCGATCCCACGGACCTACGACCGGATACCTCTGACGACCAATACCGCGTCTCTTCTCCTCAATTTGTTGTTGTAGTGGATACTTGCCTGGTTTCAACCACCGAGCCAAAAATGGCCTTTCATCAGTGAGAAGGGACGCTGAGGATAAGTCTGCAGGTCCATCTGCAAGATCTCGTTAGGCTAATTGTATTGCGCGGAGCCATTCAAGTCACTTGCTCTGTTCTTTCGTGTTGTAGCTAAGGCTGGGTTGGTGCGCGCCATCCGTTGTAGCCTCCGCGAAAGCTGTGTTAGCCGAAGGCTCACCCGAAGCTGACCGTGTGATGGAATAGGGATCGAATCCCTCGTCTTTATCGTGATATGGTTGAGTACTAGGGGAGGTTGAGAAGGGGTCAGGGTAATCTCTCTCGGAGCTACGTTGGTGATAGGTTTGGAGGGGGACAGGTGAAGACATCCTGTTACTATGTAGAAAAGTAACGGTGGTAGAGAATAAGACGAAGAAGTTGGGACCGTCGCGGCAACGAGGTTCGAATGCGCAGTGCAATGCAGTGTTATAATGCAGGCAGCAGCGACCGGCCGGCGGTCCCGGGTCGGGTCGGCGCTTGAGCGTGAGTGGCCCATGTCCTGCAAGACTCGCTGATAGCTATCAATAATTTGTGGTCTGTAGTTCTATTACTAGCAATAGTACTGCGCTCTTCCTGTACTGTACCGTTATAAGTCTTATGTGCTTGATTGCCTGCCCCAATGTTCAACATTCAACAGGCACGCCCACTTAGCTTCCCAAGCAACGGCCCCAGCCCTGTTCCTGTTTCAGTCGGCCGTTCACTTAGAGAGATATTGCCTTTCAGTGATGCGACGGGTCCATAATTCCTTTTCACCTTTCTTGTACATGGTAACGCTATGGCATATCGGCGTAGTCCTGGATCCGGGCTGTGCCGGTATCTGTGGCGTGTCACGGTGGCGCCCCCTCTTGTAACTTCTCTGGTCACGAGCAACTTGGGCGCGCCATAGAGGTTGCCTTTGGAGACATACAAACCGTCGTGTCACCTGACATATACCCCAGCGCTGTATTTATAACGATATTTGGGACACTTTAGCTACTCCAAGTCCCTGATATGGAATTCCTGTCCAACTATCAGGACGCGGTGGTGGCCCTACCCCCTTTTCAGGGCGACAGTGTTCTGTTAACACCAGCCGAATTTGAGATGGCCGCGAACCAGGTAAAAGGATCACCACCATGCGGTAATAGTTGCGGCACTGTCAACGAAAGGTTGTGGTCACGAGTAAAACACGGCTCGCCTGGGCGCCGCCCGCCGTATTGTGAAGTTCCTCTCAGCAATCGTTTCTGCTCGCTAGCTGGATGGTTGTTGGGCCATTGGCTCTCGATTGGGATAACTGACCCCAGACTTTGTATTTCACATTTCGGATTGTGAAGCCAATTGATACAGTACTAGCATATGACAGGGTGGCGTCAGGCCTGTCATCCCCGCCGATGGGAATTTGGGAAAGTGTGTGAAATTTCGTTAATCAGTGCATTACTGCGACCGAGTGGTCGTTTGCAGCTACAATAACAAAAGTAAAAATCACCAAAGGGTTCTCGTAGGGTCAAACCTGAGAGGATGCACAGTAGACCGGAGTCACGGACACGGACGGAGGGACTGGAAAGGACACGTGCAAGTCGCGTGCCTGGTATGCCACCTGCGTCTTGATCGAACACGGAATGAGGTGAGGACTTACGACTGTCGTCCAGACGGTGACCACGACCCATCTTTGACAATGGCCAACGTCGTTCAACCCCATCCACAAATCGATTTCCATTCAAGCCCACTTGGCCATCCTCCTCAGATTGGCCTTGGTCTTACTCTATCCATGCCAACTTCTCTCGTAGGACGTTCATACGCTAATTGCGCCCAACCATCTCCCTCCGCTGCCAATCCTTCCCGGAATCTCAAAAGACGCTTCGAGCAAGACGAGGAGCAAGCAGACCAGCCGTCTGGCCATAGTCCCGGTGCAAGAGATGTTGCGATGGAAAGAAGCCCGACGCCTGAACGTCCTAAACGAGCTGCGCCCAAACGTGCGCGGAACAATTCAACGTTCACACAAGAGCACAAGGGAGGAAGGGCCAAAGACATCGTTAACTCGAACGTAGAAAATCAGGACGTGGATGTTGGGGTTTTACTAGGTTAGTCAAATGACACCTTCGATTGTCCACAAAATTGAGCATTTTTCCAGCGAGTCTACCGTCTCAATCATTACTCCCTCTCCTCAATTCACTGATTCAATCTCAACCTACGCTGAAACCTGTCATTCTTTCGTTGATTCCGCGCCCTTCTCTGGACACTGCCTTGCAAGCCCTTACACAGTCCGCCAAGAGGCTCCGCGAGGCATACCCATACTCTAACCACCCTCCGTCTCAGATATCGTTGACGTCAACTCTCGGCTTCGGTTTTGGGTCTAGCCCCGTTAATAGACCCACCACTTATCCGCCTTCTTCGCTAGGATTTGGCAGCCACGTCCCTCAACAGACATTCGGTGCCAGTTCCTATGCCTTCTCTGATACTGCAGGCGGGATGCGAGAAGAATACATAGTATCTAGACTGCGGCCTCACGTCAACGATTTTGTTTCATCGTTCCAGTCATACCTCCCTTACTTCTCGCAAAGGATCTTCAACTCGGGTTCCCAATCTTCAGATACTCCCCAACCTCCACGCCGTGATAGGTGTCCTCCGACCGAGACATTCCTTTTCTTGCAATCCCTTACATCACATATTCTTGCCCAGCCATCCCTAACGCAAGCTACCCTGGTTCCCCTGGTTCTCTCGCGGCTGCTGGACGAATGGAGGGCATGGGTAGAGCATGTGGATGGCGTTGTTAACAGACAAGCTGGTATGTTCGGGGAGGAAACGGTGCGTTCCTGGGAGCGTGTTCTTGATGAATTTGCCGACGTTAAGGGGAATGGGCTTGATGGTCTGCGCGAGATAAGGGATACTTGGATTGCTAAGGTTGGGTGGTTGGTTGGACGGGTCGGACAGACAATGATGGAAGACTGAGGACGGGGCTGAAGTGACTCGAACGTTATCCTGCATTTTCTAACTACAGTATGTTCTAGCTGCATTCACTGATTATACCGCACTCTCTTCTTTTTGTTATCTATTACTTCATGATGACTACGACCCCACCAGCTGTTTTGATTAGGGCGCAGAGCGTGTATTGATAGCATTACAGCAATCTTTCCCAGTGGCACTTAGACTCGGAGTCGGAGACGAAACGGGAGGGTCGCGAATGGTGGCGTGACAGCGTGTGACCAACTTAAAGCCAGGTGGACACTGGGCGCGCACTTACAGTACAGACTGTTTCAGTCGGTGCCGGTGCATGGTCAACCATGTCGCTCGCTTGACAATACTCCATCACTCCCCATTCCACACTATTTTTCAAGAAGCAGCAGCTCGAGCATACTCACGCGTCCAGACTAGTCGTAGTCCAATCAATGTCCTTCGTGCCGGTGCAAGCACCGAGATTTCATCCCGGGATAGCCACGTCCCAATAATCCCCATACTGTGCGCAGTGCTAAGGATGATTGACCTTTTAGATTCTCACAGAGCACTTCTAGCAGCCGTAGACCTTCATGTTGGCGTTTCTGTAGCAATTTAATCGTGCAGCGCAGACATTACTCGTCGCGAGCACCAGCAGTATCCGCACCCCTTCTCCCTGTCTTCAGCGCCGTTCCTTCGCTCCACCTCAAGGGGAATTCCAAGAAGCGCCCATTCATTAACCAGAAGGGTCAACAGTACCAGTCACCACACCCCGTTCTCCGCGACACCGCGGGTGGAGCATCTCTTCCCAATTCCCAAGTTGACTTCCCGGATCAGGCTCTCTCACCATCGACAGCCCTTGAAGACAACCCAGTACCGACCCCACTCGACCTTCGTAGTACCTCGCAGCCCTCAGTCACGATACCTAGTGCCCATGGTCGTAATGATTCGCTATCTCGGCAACTCCATCATCTCTACCTCTCCTCCCCTCACACATCTATACAGTCCCTCGTGTCGTACCACAATTCGTTTCCAGATCTGCAGTCGACTCGGTCCTACAACTTACTTCTCCGACTGTCCATTCGGCACTCGGCATTCGGCACTGCTCATACATTACTACAATCCATGCGCGCATCCCGTGTGCCAGAGGATCTCACAACATGGAAACTCACTGCACGGCTCCTGGTTCGCGAAGGACGATGGTTGGATGCCTACAACCTTGTTATAGACCTACCAAAAAACCTTTCATGTGCCCCGTTCGCATCTGATGGTGTCCCAGTTCACGTCTGGGCCGAGCTTCTGGGCACTGTCAAGCGCAGAGCGTTCCAAGGCACGACACACATGCGCGACCCAGGCATGTACAACCTTGCGCGTTACCGTCATGTAATGCACCAGTTGCCAAAGCTCGGGATATCCTCGAAAGACACCCCACCGCCCCAGGTCGTATACGCGTCTGTGGCGGCGCTTTTGCGCATGCAGCAGCGGGGGGCCGCTCAGCAAGTGACCACTCAGTTCCTCGCTGTAGATCCAAACGGTTTAGGTTTGCGGCTTGTCCATCTTCACGTGGCTGCGGAGCCAAGAAGACACACCTTAGCCACGTTTTATCGTGCCTTGCGGGATTTACGAGGCTTCCGCGCCGTGTGTCCCAAGTTGAAACCCAACAGCACCACACTTTTCCTCTTACTGGGACACCTGAAAGGGGTAAAACAATGTGGTATCATTGGACATAAGTTCGTGCAATGGTTCCGCCGCCGATGGGGCAATTCAGTTGTCAGTCCCTGTGTAGAACGACGATTATTGGCCTTGGCGGTTAAGGAGAAGCGGGTGGACCTAATCAAACAGTGGATGACTTGCGTAAACACACGTCGGAAGATTTGGTGGATGTGGAGTTTGGAGCGCGAAGTGGTTGACGGTGGGATACCCAAACGACGAAGTCTTTCGCGGCATCCAGACCTGCGACTAGCAAGAGCCGGGACGGAGCGGCTGTATGTTGATCGGCTGCTACGCCGGGCTTCGAGGGTGTTGTCATTGACCGAAGATGCCAAGATTACGTAGAGATGGGTATTCGATAGTTAATCTCAAAAATTTGAATCGTTTCAGTGCAACGTCTTCTCAGGAATGCTCCGGATATTATATGATCGCCACTCTTCACTCTCCTTCGTCTCCATTGCATTGAGTTCACCCCGTTTCAAGAGATCCCGCTCCTTGGACACGTGGCTACGCTACGCTACTGCTACATTTGATTCGCGTTGTCTGGGCGTTACCCAACCTCTAGCTTAGCTGACCGCCACTCACATCGACACCTCGGTCGCCGTCTTGTACCTGCCCTTCTGAGTTGTTTCCGTGCGCTCTCCGAGTGCCTTTGGCTTATCATACGCCTGATCAAAGATCTCGCCACCATAGCTTGTATCTTCTTCCCTGCCTGTAGATCCCTCGTGGGATGTCAAACGACTTTCAGATATATTGTTTTCTGATCGCCACTCCAAATCGATCTCCCCCCGACGGGGCGAGCTACCGACTGACGCCTTTCATATCGTCGCGGGGGCTTACAACCACAAAACTGGAAGCGGAAAAGAAAAACAAAAAAACTGGGGTTCTCCGCAATCTGCGCCATAACACTTCTCTGCTAAATGATCTGTTGTCAATGAACTCATTCCGTGACCTCTCTTTGTCTTGGCTCTGTGGATCTCAGTACTCCACTTTGCTTTCGAAAGCACTGAGGGCTCAACAATCCGGGCTTCCAAGAGTCACAAATACAAATTATTTCTCGGCCATGTTACCCGCCTATCCCGTCCCGCTTTGACGCTACCGTCTTAGATCGAAATCGTGTTATTCAAATTTTCTCATAAAATGTCGGGCACGAGGGGAGAACGTGCTCATTCACATCATCTCTTTTTTTTTTGGTCTGCTTTTCAAAATGTCCCCTCATTATGGTTCTCCTAATGCTGATCAAGTGCTCGCGATGTCCTGCACTGTCGTCGGTGTTGGCCCAGGTGGTAATACTTCCATGGTCGCGTAAGTCCACCTTCTGTACCCCGCGGCGTTAGGATAAAAGGAACTGACTGGTAATTCATAACCAGTCGCGTCGCGATATGTGATTTCAGGGGCGCCATCTTGCTGGAATGCTACGTTGTTCCGACAATGGCCGTAACGGACTATCGTACATCTACAACCGGGATTACACCCGCGCATCTCAGCTCCCGTAAGCCTCCTCCGCCACAGAATCCAAAATCATATTTTGCCTTCAAGGTTGACCTGGAACTGACCCGCCATCCTTGCAAAGCTGCCGCCACGAAGTTCAACGATGTCCAGTGTCACGTTGCCGACATAATCAAGGACAAGGTCATTGTTGGGCATAGTCTATGGAATGATCTTTCCGGTAGGTCGCTGTGGCACATGTTTCAGGAAGCTGTCGCGACCGGAGGTAACTGGCGCTTCCCTTATTCAGTGCTAGGCATTCCGCACCCTGCGGTTAACACGCGTGACGTCGCGTTGTATCAGCCCTTCCGCAACGCCCTTCGATCGCCTAACCAGCTCGTTCGGCTACCGACCCTAACGTTTCATCTCATGGGGCGGAGGTGTCAAGAGGGTCAACAAAACCCCGTGCGTTATTATTAACTTACCCCTGGAAGTTGAAAGGGCAGCGGCTTACTTTTGGTGGCTTGGCTCTGCGCCAACTAGATGGAAAACGCGCGCGCTGCGCTAGACCTTTACCGCTCACACGCTAATGAGTGGGAGAGCGCGATACGCGATGGCCAATGGCCCTCCGCGCTTCCGCCTAGCACCTTTTCCCGCTGTTACCTATGAGCGGGTAAACAGAGATCGAGCAAAAAACGAAAAATGGACCACTGGCACTTGGGCGCCCTAGTAAAATTGTCGTTTATTCTAATAATTTTTCTTGGTCGAGACCACAGTAGGATAAAGCAGTTTAGTTTAGTGCGATTTAGTTAACCGCCGTCATAGAGTAGTGTAGCGCTTCGACGGGTCTAAAGCTTAATTTCAGTTACAGTTACAGTACCTTCGCGGTCACACAGCGGATGAGCGCCCTTGAAAGATTGTTCACGCGTTGAGCGCCCTGAGCGCTTTTCCTAATATGGGTATCTCCGCCGGTTGGTCCAGGTCCGTCCTCCGCGGGAGTTCACACGCATACACATGCATACATGCACATACGTGCATACACACATCCAGTAACATTATCTTACTCCTCACCGATCCTGATGCCACATCGACTAGAGATTGAGAATACCAACGCCTACGAGCAACCACAATGTAGGATATGCTTTGACGGACCTGATCCCACCCTTGGTCGCCTCATCCGGCCTTGTTTGTGCAGTGGTACCGTTAGCGTAGGGCTACTCTTCTGTTTGGGCGTTCCCCTGATGGCTGATCGAGACCGTAATTTTTTTTTTTTCTACAAACAGCACGTACACCTCGCTTGCCTTCAACGCTGGAGGAACAGCTCGGTCAATGCCTCTGCCTTTTTTGTCTGTCCGCAATGCCACTATCGCTATCGCTTTTCCCGTACCAAGGTAGTGGGCCTCGCTACTAACCCAGGTTCGCCGCGTCCAACCCCCCTCCCTCCATAATTCCCTCAAATTCATCGTTCCTCCTCCAGTTGCAATTGCAACCTTGTCTACGATCCTGTTCACAAGCATAGTCTTTGCGTCGTCGTTCTTGACAACCACCATTCTCGCCTCCTTGGACGACCCCATGTATGACTCTTACAGCGGCTCTTCCACCTTCTTTATTTTGGGTGGGGGATACTGGACTTGGACGAACCCATATTCTGTTGGGCGCGATCTTGTCCGTGCTGCCCTACGTATCATCCAAGATGAAACCGGTGGCCTTCTTGATCCTGAAGCTTTGTCATTCTCGACCACACCTGACAGTGCGGAGGCATCGTCCGACCGCGGCATTGTGTGGCGCTTTGTTCGCCGTTTCATCTTGGGTTTACCGGTCGTGGGTGCGGCCTCCTTGGTCCAGATGCTGGTTTCGTTACCGCTTCTCAGCCCTCTCCAGTGGATTGCCCGTTCGAGAGGAAATCGGGGAAGACGTAGCAGTGGTTCCCGAGACACCGCCGCGGTCGTCATCATTTTTCTGCTTGCAGTAGGGGCGTTACGGTAAGCCGCTCTTCCTCCGCGGAAATCGCGCGCCCCTGCCCGCTCATTATGAACCTTATCCAGCATGGTCTACCAAGTCTACAAATTTACAGAATCGGTGACGAAACGTATCCTGCTGCGCGCAGAAGAGAGTATACTGGAAGTTAATATGTAATCTACTTCCGCGTAGGCGGCTGTCTGTAGTTGCATTCCTCACGATATGACCCGCCTTACATTAACGTAGTATCGCGTCAGATCATCACGTAATATGCTGTGCAACTAGGGCTACCAAAACCTTCGAAGCTCTCGCCGAACGCGTTCATAGCCCTCACGCGTAACCTTCTGGGAATCGCCCGTCTCCAGCTCCCGAAGATATAGCTCTACGGCAGAGTCAATACGGTCCGCTGGGAAATATTCGCCGGGAGTGTGCTTTTCTGCCTCTAGCCAATCTTGGAAGAGTATACAGATCGCGGCTGAGAGCATTTGAACCGCCGATTGTGAGCTGAATGGTGGAACCTAGAAAGGAAGGTGAGAACCTGGTTCGCGGAACTCGCATAATGACATACCTGGGACTCGTACATCTGATGAGATACGTCCCATATTTCCACGTATGGTATTCCACACCGGGCCAACACCCGGACAGCCCAGCCTGGTGGCACAATCTCGATATTCGCTAGCTGGAACTCAACTAGGAGACGAGCGATGTGTTCTGTCCATCTGTCCATCAGTTATTGTTTGGCTAATCAGAGTACTGCACGAACTGAATGGAAAACTCGAATCTGAGCCATGGAACCGTTGACCAAGTGGGACAATTGTTCCTTGAATGCGATCCAAAGCTTCTGCGGGGGGGACACTCTGCACAGCTGCCCGAACGTTCAGCGCAAAGTCCGACTTCCCCGCGCACGAAATCAACCTACCCTCGTGGAATATATGATCCCAGATGTCTTTGACGAGTGCTTCATCCTGGTGTTGGGATACATGGAGGGCCAGTAATTTGATCGTCAAAAGGTCGTATGGATCAGCGTATACTTGGTAGAGCTGAATCACGGAGATGAGTTAAGGGGCACTTGCAAGAGGGATGGGAGCACGTACTTCTGTGATACTGAACAGCCCTCTTTCAAGCAGCTCTACCTTCTCCCTCAAATCAGAGTCAGATGGCTGCGACTGAACGCGAGGCGACAGGGTGTGGAATATTTCAAGTTGCACTTGAGAAACATCTAATTTCTCTTCGAGATCTGTTAAGAAGGCAATGGCGGACTCGTGTTTACCGCCAGCCGACACAGGATGGGACTTTGCATTTCCAACAGCGAGCGTCAAGTACTCTATCCGTTGGGACAAAGATAGTGCGAATCTAGGAAAGATTGAGAGGTAGAGCAGCATAGGCCATCAACAATACGCACTCAGATGATTCCGCTAAGGTAGCCAGCACTTCGGCCGCCCTGAGAGGTTGGCCGTCTTTGACATAGAACTGCCAAAGAAGCTGGTATTTGTCTAGCGTTCTCGGCTCGCGTTGGAGATAGGCCTGAAGGTATGCGGGGCGCATCTGTATGACGTTGAAGATTCCAACTTAGACATTCCGAGGGCTGAGTCCAGCGCACCTCAAGTAACTCGTCAGCCAGACCTCTTGAGATCAGCCACTCATATAGTCGTGAATGGAAAATTTCGTCGGTGCTCGCAAATGTCAATTCATAAGCATGGGCCCGCACTTGTTCTGCAGCACCATCACCAGCACCTGACGTAGCCCTATTTTCAAACGCCTCGAGTGAATCAAGAACCAAATCATAACAATGAGCACGCCGCTCCCAGGCAGATCTTCGGGGGTCATCGGGGGCATTGGTGCCGCCTGAAGGGTCTGGTAATGGGACTGTCTGCCAGTACTCCTTCCCCAAGCCGTCGGCGTCCAATGCGTCTGCACAGTGTAATGGAAGCTCAATGGCACCTTTTGCGAAATCCAGTTGCTGGTAGTCGCCGATGACTTCTCGTAGCTTATCAAACTCCATGATACGTGCGCCCTTCATGAACAGCCTGGAGGATATCTAGTCAGCCTCAGGAGGTGCCGGTCAATCGAGAGGGGCACCTCAATGATTCACTGAGATAGCCTCGCCGCTCTTGCGGATTACGGCTCTCTACGGCTCTTCGTACGCTTTCCTTGGCCTGCACAAGAGGCACTCAGCAGCTGCCAAAAAAAAAACGCGCGATATTTCGAACCTTGTAAACCATCACGTCGTCCGTACTGCAAAATGAGCCACAGCGCGTTTGTAGAACGTCACTGATGGTATCGACCTAGTAAACGCGTGAGGTAGACCGGAGGGCTCTGGCTGTGCTATGCTGCTTACGGCAATCTGCTGGCCTATTTGTTGGTCTATGATCACGTTCACGAGCGCCCTCGAAGTAACTACTCCATTCTGTCCGGTGATGAGCTCTTCAAATGTCATAGAAGCGATAATTTTCTGAGTAGCGGCGTCCGTTCTGTTGAATTCGTCAGTCACGTAGCCGATGATGGCGAAAGAGGACACCTACTGGCCAATGAGTTCGCCAATGCGATGGTCAGTGAGCAGAAGAAAGAATGAAACCCCTTCGATCGTGCGTGCCAATAATGCTTGCAGCTCTGCCACCGACTTTTGTTCGGCCTGGGGCGATGATAATGTGTCAACTGGGGAACCGAGAGAATGAAAATCCTATCAACCTTCCACGCTTCCTGATCGCTGGCAGGCGCAGCGCGAGCACCGGAATAATCCCCGGTGGCTGAATGGAAGAGGTGGGGATTTCCCTCAAGAAAACCACGGAGAGCAAAGAGGTTTTTGTGCACCACAAACAGGATTTCTTCAGGTATGTTGGATTGTGGTCCTGGTGCACTTCAAAAGGAGTTTGCCAGATATCATCAAGAAGTGCTTGATACGTACCCCGGCTTTATCAACTTGCTCTTCCAAATTGGCCGCACCAGTCTTGAGAAGTACAGCGCGAGACCTTCCCTCCTTCCACTGAATAGAGCAGTTCCCGAACCATCGCCTGATCATATTACTCGCATGGGAACGCCGCATCAGGGAAAGTACACACCAGTACCATACGTCATCCGCTCAGCCCACATTGGACGTTCGCCGCAGTCGTAGAAGGCCTGTTTTGCAACATTGGCGAGCTCAGGTGCAAGATTTGTAACTGATCCGCCGGTGGGCTGCTCGCCGAACTCGAGGAACGTATTTCCACTAGCCAAGGCTAAGAGCATTGCGCACGTCTGGTCTCGGCCAAAGCTGGATGCCATGTGTGAGTACAACATCCAACCCAGATCCACATTGGTCAACAATACCTGTCTCGGAAATCGATGATAGGCTGAACGTTTCCTTCTGCTTGCACCTCTTCAAGGGCGTCACGCAGCCAATCTAATGCGCGGCGTTTCGCCAATACAGTGATCCCAACGTTTGTAAGTATCAGAAATTGTCGTGTGGGTTCCAAAAACTGGTACGTCAGTTCGTTCGTCACAACTGGCATCGGAGTGCTAGAGTCCGGACTGGTGACAGTGATCGCATTCTTGGGTCGGGGAAGAGCGGCCATGCCCCATGTCCGTCCCGGGATAGCGAGCAGAGCAGCTCTCTCTGTCAGTGGCGGACGCTGGGATACAGCACCTGCACCGAAAGATGGTCCTGCAAGCTGCGAAGTCTGTGAGGGCGTCTGACCGAGAGTACCGATGCGTGTCAGATCCGGCGACATGCAAAGAAGGAAGTCGGTGCCATCTGTGTCCCCGGGGTGTGCAGCGATTGTCAGGCCAGCACTATGGACCGAGTTCTCCAGTTCAGATAGGACATATGGGCGCGAAGTTGACGGGGTTTGGGGGTGACGGGATGCAAAACCAGAGCCACTTGAGAAGTAAGGATTGGACTGTTCATCAGGATGGAGAAGATTGGCAGGGGGGAGGCGAACATGAACTAATTGTAAAGGGCGTTGAATCCGTTGTGCATCGTTTGCAGGGTAGTGGCTATATGGGCTTGTCAATGAAGAAAAATACAGGCGGACGCCATTCATAGTGATTGCCATCAGTTGCAAGCTGGAACGAGTCTCATCTTGAGTGACAATGTGTAAAGCGATGATATGGAAGTGCTTTGGTGTGATGGCAGGCGAACCAGGCGCCTTGTCTTGGGCCTGTTTATACAGATTTTGGATAGTTTGCGAAAGCTGAACAGTCTTACTGCCCGTCGGATGGTAAACGGAGATGACGCTGTTCGCGGTCAGCGTGTAGAAAAGGTTTCTGCTGGGGTCGGAGACCACGGAGACGACACGATCTGAGGAAAAATTGCGATGAGATGGCTGTGCGATGTAATGACCGGGGCGTACCTTCTGCACGAGGAGCTGTGAAGCGGGGGAGAAAGCTCTGAACGCTACCGACGGAATGGTTGATCAACTGGACGCGCCGACCAAACCAACCCTCTTTTTCTTGGTAGTGCAGTTCATAGAGATGCCCATCCTGCGAGCCCGCCATGAATATTCGGCCATCAGTAGTTCCTGCTACAGATATCATCTCCACATCGCAAGACACGGACATATCCAAGTCAAAGAGCTTAATCTCCTTGCGAGTCCTGTGATTGGGTCCAAGTACGTCCGTTGCAGATACTCCCAGGAGGATGACAGTTAATGGAGTGCACAGAACAAGTAAATGATTGATCTCGTCAACGAAGACTCCTGGTTTCGGGTTGACGATGGCAACGTGGGTAATGACGTCTGGTTGGTCCACAAAGGAGCTTAAGTCTTGGCTACAATCAAATATTAACCTGATCGCTTTAGGCACAAAGACAAGCGACACACCCTTCCACGTAGTCCCAGAGAAAAAGCTTGTGGTCTATTGCAACCCAGACCCTCTCGATTTCCGAGAGGAGCCCCATATGCGAAACAACATCCGTAGCTGTATATTGCTATGAGCATCGAATCACGGGAGATGTAAGAAAGCGGACTATTGTAGAATTGGAACAAGCCCTCGGGAATGCCGATTAAGCGCCTTTTTTGAAATGGAACACGATAATCGTCGGGGAAAACAGAGTAAGAGGCTGAGGACGGTGCACCAGCTGGCAAGGAGTATTGAGTATCTATCATTTGCGTGTACTGTTGAACTGACCTAGTAGGTCGCCTATGTCAGGGATGACCTGAGTGTCCTTGGCGAAATAATCTTGGAGGATTTGACTTGCGGCCTGTAAGACGGGTAGGTCCAGATTGGGAGGAGACACGTGGGGTTGCATAGAACGCGGAAGTCCGGTAGATGTGCTGGGCAAGGGAGGAGCTAGAACTTGACCTAGAGGGCGTGTATTGGAGGCCATAGAGGGGCACGGTTCCGTCGTGAAAGGTGTCGGTTAAAGCGTGCGAGGCGCGTTCACAATGTCCACGTGCTTCACCTTATAATTAATTTATGATTAGCCTTCACCACGTGGATAACGCGCCTTGGACGCGCGACGCGTCGGTGGCTTCGTAGCCAACACTGATCCTGGATAATGGTACCCACGAAGCAAGCTATTCGCCAGTCTATTACTCTCAAAGGATCCACAGATCTTGTCACCGAATTTTTCAAGTATGCAGTGAACACGTGAGTGCCGTTCGTCCCTAACATGTACATCCCAGCCTCCAGCTAAGATTCCAAACCCTCTTCTCTACAGGATTCTATTTCAACGGGGAGTATACCCGGCGGATGATTTTCATATGGTCAAGAAATATGGCCAAACTGTGCTGATTACTCAGGACCTGGCCCTGGAGAATTATCTCGAGAAGTACTACTCGTGACCCCCTTTGCTGCCTCGATCGTTCTCACACCCTTTTTTTTCAGGATTTTGAACCAAATTAGCAGTAAGTGTACGGTTGCCATCCTGATCAGAATAACTAACTCGGGGTGTAGCGTGGTTGCTCACAGGAGCCGTAACGCAGCTCGTTGTAGCAATCATATCGAAAGACTCCAGGACCCCTCTCGAGCGGTGGGTTTTCGATATCAATCTTGTGGAGCAACCTGCCCAGGGGGCTGCCGGACAGTGGGTCGCTGTTGACAACACCCTTTGATTGTTGAACACCAACCGTGACAGGGCGCAAGCGCAACCATGTAAACCGGAAGCGGAGATCCAAGCTGAAATCCGGTCTATACTCAAGCAAATCGTGTCAACAGTGACATTTTTGCCCATCATCGACGAGCCAACCGTTTTTAACATCCTTGCCTATACTCACGAGTCGGCCGACGTCCCAGCCAATGAGTGGGTAGATACAGATCCGCTGGCTATTGAGGCCAGCAAGAGTCAGCAAGTGAAATTGCGGAGCTTCAGCACAGACGCGCATAGAATTGAGGCTATGGTCTCGTATCGCTACGAAGGGTAATTGCTGTGACATGTTGACGTATTCGTATCAAAATGCAATGGGAACGTTTGATGTGGAAGTGGTCGCCATGGCACTGTTACCCGGAACAACCAGACACCGTTCGGTAGAAATCGGCAACGTCCGAGCCTTTATGTCCCCTGGCCGCTTGCCATCTCCCTTCTTCATTTCCCCTTCTCTTCTTTTTCTTTCTTCCCTACTTTTGTTTCTGGTCTGGCAGGCCGGCCGTCACTCACTAGTCTCCTCAAACCCTCATTCCATATACCTCCTCGTCAGTTGTTGCCATGGGGGAAAGCTGGTTCCGTCGCGAGTTGCTCACCCCAAGGAAGCTGGCCTTCAATGTCCTATTCTACGGATCGCATCTCTTCTTCTTTATCTACGGATGGAATAGCCAGGTGCGCGTCTTGCCTTTTTACCGTGATCCATTATTTACCTCTTTTCGTCAGGCAACAAACAAAAAGCTTGCCGTCCTGAATGGCCTCAAGTACTCTGTCTGGACATCTCGTGGCGCTGGCCTTGTCCTCGCCTACGATGGCGGTCTCATCCTCCTACCAATGCTCCGCAACATCATTCGCGTGATTCGTCCCAAACTTGCATGGTTATTCCCGGCAGACGAAAACATCTGGTTCCATAGACAAGTGGCATATTCTATGTCATTCTGGGCGATGGTCCATACTACTGCTCACTACGTCAACTTCCTAAACGTTGAGCGAACTCGTGCGTTTATCCTTTTGTCCTCTTTATTGTACCGTCTCTCACCTACTTTCTAGAGGTTCGGCCACAGCTGGCGCTTCAGATCCACTACACACAAGCCGGTGGCATTACAGGCCATTTCATGCTGCTTATTCTGCTCTTGATGTATACAACTGCTCACCACAAGATACGCAACCAGTGTTTTGAAGCCTTCTGGTATACACATCACCTCGCGTTCTTTTTCATGATTGGTCTGTATACGCATGCGACCGGTTGTTTCGTCCGCGATTCCGCGAACCCGGATTATATCCCGACTTTCCCATTCTATTCCACGGAGCATTGCCTTGGCTATGAAAGTTGGAGGTACATAATATGGCCTGGTATCATCTATTTTGGCGAGAGGGTTTATCGTGAGATTCGTGGACGAAGAGCCACAAGGTTGTCCAAGCTTCTTGTTCATCCAAGCGGTGCGTTAGGTGGCGAACTGTCCTGTATTTCTGCTGAGATCTAATCATGACAGGTGCCATGGAGCTTCGTATCGTGAAGCCCAGCTTCAAGTACACTGCAGGTCAATGGCTGTTCATCCAGGTTCCCGATGTCTCTCGCTGGCAATGGCATCCGGTTAGTATCGTTAACCCTCTTTACTATGACGCTAAGGCTCTAGCGCCCATCTAGTTCACCATCACATCTGCCCCTGAGGATCCCTACGTTTCCATCCACATCCGTCAGGTCGGCGATTGGACTCAGGCTCTTGGCGAGCGTGTGGGAGCTGGGCCATCTGTTGTGGCTGCACTTACTCAAGCCGCCATGAAAGGTGGGGAACGGGATGAGAAAGCCGGTTCTTTGGGGAGTTCTCGTGGAGATTTCGTTGAGCTCGACCCTGCCAGTGTCAACCGTGCTCTTCCTCCCGTGCGAATCGACGGACCGTACGGCGCTCCAGCTGAGGACGTTTTTAATGTGGAGATCGCCGTTCTGGTCGGCGCTGGTATTGGTATGACACCCTTTCATACTTGATTCGTTGTCTCATGTTTGAGTAGGTGTCACCCCCTTCGCCTCGATCTTAAAGCACATATGGTATCGCCAGCGGAGTGGCAATCTTGGCAGCTTGCGCAGGGTGGAGTTCTTCTGGATTTGCCGCGACACCCCTTCGTTTGGTTGGTTCCAGAGTCTTTTGCAGGAGGTTGAGGCTGCTCAGGCTGATCGTAAGTCCTCTGTGTTTGCCAAGCAGTATCTGTAACCGTTTCGCAGCGAACTTCCTTCGTATCAATATCTATCTTACGCAGAAAATTGCCGATGACATGCTCTGGAATATTGCTGTCAACGATGCCGGAGCAGATTATGATCCTCTGACTCTGCTCCGCTCTCGTACGATGTTCGGTCGCCCCGACTGGAAGTCCATCTACGGCCGCATGCGCCAGGCAATTGAATCTGGGCAGTACCTTCCGGGAACTAACTCACAGCTTAAGACTACTGTCGGGGTATGTTGAGTGCTAGTGCCTTTAACCTCTCGACTGACCGGGACTATACTAGACGTACTTCTGTGGCCCTTCTCCCATTGCGAAGGCCATCAAGGAGGCGACAGTGAAGCACTCCTCCGCTGCTGTCAACTTTACTTTCGCAAAGGTGAGTGTTCACGATTTACGAGTTTGCTTCGGCTGACCTTGGTACAGGAGCATTTCTGAGGTGCACGACCCACTACTACCCGTACGTATCTGAGACGTGTTGCTAGGGATATTGTAGGGTATTTAGTATTTTTCTGTTGCGAGCGTACTTTGTTATATTTGTTGTGGTCGTGTGAAGCATGTTCATGTTTTCCGCCTAAACCTGATTGTACACAGTAGTTGAAATGACCATTGAGATCACGTGCTATAAGGAACGCGAGATACGACGCGGACAGAGACAGAGCCTGAGACAGTTCAGTAAATTAGTAGCACCTAGTCGACAATTCTACCATCATGTCGGCCGCTACAACTACCGCTTCTACTCCAGATGCTTCCACCCCGGCCCCTGCTTCTACAGAGACAAATCAAGGAACACTTGCTGCCGATCGGCTAGTTTTGGAGTACCTTCGAGCAAGAGGTCATAAATCCGCCGAGCAGGCACTCACAGATACCATTGGTTCCTCCGACGATAAGGGGAAATCTCCCGTCACTATATCTGGAGAGGAGCTCGTAAAAAAGCTTACCGTTTTGGCCGAAAAGCCTGCCCAACCTGGGGAAAATATCCTCAAGACAACTCTGGGCGTGCAGAAAGAGCTAGCATCAGCAGTCAACTCGTCTAATTTACAGAATCTAATTGCTAGTATTGGACCGGTGGGAGCTGAGGAGATATTATCCCTTGATCCCAATGACAAGCACGAAGGTTTCAGAGAACTAGTGTCCTGGGTGGAGGGTTCCCTGGACATGTACCGTGTACGCTCGGCGTGTTCATCTAGTTGCTTGTTCCTCACAACACACTTCAGCCCGAATTCCGTCCCATCATCTTCCCAATATTTTGTCACTTCTACTTGGATCTCGTCCAGTTCGGCTTCAAAGATGCTGGTAAGCACTACACGTTACCAGTGTCATAGCGTGGTAACCGTCAAGCGCTAGCCCAGGAGTTCTTCGAGACGTTCTCACCGCCACTAGAACCCTTGCACAGCACGGGCATTCATCGTCTGTCCACACTACGCCTGCCGTCCCACATTCAGAGTGACGAGACGGCACAACGCTTCAGGAACGAAAAATACACGATTCAGATGTCTCGCTCTGGTTTCGCGTTGTTGTTAGGTTGGCTTACAGAGGGCGTGGGAGGAGAGGCTCCTGGTGCAGGTGACGGCTTCCTCGGTGAAAGGGGTAGGAGAGGGAGAGCAGCAGTCATGCGCGTTGTCAACAATCATCTCAGATTTGACGGTGAGTACCGCTTTCGCATCACCTGGAATTGAACGGGTTCTGACTCACTGCAGTGGCTACGACAACCAAGTTTGTTACATCCTGGGAGGAGAGCACTGGACTTCTCTCTTCGCTCATACCCCAATCCAACGGAACGTCGACACCTTTCACAAACCCTCAAGCATTCAACGACGCTGCTGGCGAACTGAAACTAGGGCCAGCTCCTATCTCAGAAGAACTTCGTGCAGAAACCGAGAAATCCTTGCGAGAACAAGCAATGATGGACAGAGACCCTGCTGCCCAATATGATAACCATCTCGTTCGTCCCAGCACAACGGCTGGGATCGTCTCTCCTACCACTGCAGATCTGCTACCACATCCCCCAACTTACAAAACAGCGGATATTAGACGGGAGGTCGAGAAGGTGAGGGATGCTAGGAAGCGTATCCGTCTTGACCCGAGCGTACTTTCTTCTGCGGATGGCAACACTTCTCAAGGGGCCGCAGCACGGCCGCGTAGTCTACCCAGTGTATGCGCATACACTTTGCATGATGTACATGAAGGGTCCGTGCAAGCTCCATTCTTTTGACCTCGTTACTAATTTATTGATGGTTGCCTCTAGCTCTCCTTGTTGTACGTTCTCCCAAGATACGTCACTTATGGCCGCCGGTTTCGAGGAGAGCTATATTCGATTATGGAATCTGAAGGGAGATCCACTGAATGGACTGCAAAGCGACTTCCAGCTTAACAACATTCGGGACTGTACGATCGCTGCGAGATTGTTGCGTGTCGCTCGCTGACTGTTAAATTGCAGCTTCCTCCCTTAACTCTCTTCGAGAGAAAGGGGGATCACCTACTCGCAAACTCATTGGACATAGCGGGCCAGTCTATTCTCTTGCGTTCGATCCTGTAAGCGGTTCTGCCACACCTCCCAAATATCTCCTGTCTGGCTCGGCCGATGCGACGGCAAGGTTATGGTCCATGGACACCATGACGAACATAGTTGCATATAGAGGACATCAAAACCCAATTTGGGATGCCGACTGGAGTCCTATGGGCATCTACTTCACAACAGCCAGCCGAGATCGTACTGCCCGGCTTTGGTCAACAGACCGGACCTCCACCCTACGGATCTATGCAGGTCACTCAAGTGATGTTGATGTGAGTGCAAAACAGTGCTGGAAGGTTGTCAGAAACTCACCGGAAGTAGTGTGTCCGATTCCATCCCAATTCACTATACATAGCTACGGGTTCGAGCGACTGGACTGCCCGACTATGGGATGTTCAGCGGGGTACCTCCGTTCGTGTCTTCATAGGCCACCAAGGCATTGTCTCTACACTGGCGTTCAGCCCAGATGGTCGGTATTTGGCTACGGCGGGTGAGTCCATTTCCAAGTTACCGAGAGTTCTGCTGAGCAGATCACTTGCAGGCGAGGATTTGGCCATCAATCTATGGGACCTTGGATCTGGACGCCGAGTTAAAAAGATGATGGGTCATACAGCTTCTGTTTATTCTCTCGCTTTCAGCGCAGAGTCTTCCGTGCTTGTCAGCGGGGGGGCAGATTGGACTGTCAGGTGCTGGGATGTCAAAACTGTGGGGGGACCACCTGAGACATCCCGAACAAATGGTGTCGGAAGCAGTAGTGGCTCACATCATTCCAAGGATCCGGGTCCGGATATGATCGAGACGTGCGTAGTTTGTTCGCGCAAATTCTCTCGTTAGTCTTGGTCTTATGGAATCACATTACAGAACGGACCTCCTAGCGACGTTCCCAACCAAGCGAACCCCTATAATATCTGTCCATTTCACTCCTCGCAACCTGTGCCTCGTGGCAGGGCCCTACCTATCCACGATGGCACGGTGATGAAATGGGAGACTTGGTTCAATTGAAACCTTCATTCCGATCCGTGTTTCATCTGGAATCGTGCGCTGGAAGTTCGGGTAGTAATTGTCTTGGTGTGGTAGGCGCCAATGTACGTTCGTTTGGCGCTTCTTCAGGTCGCACCTCGAACCTCGTTTGTGTACTGTTCCAATGTAGGATCGATACCTTCGACCATGAAGCCTGAGAGCGAAATATTAGGGGTGAGGAGCGCAACTCACGTGGGTGTGTCACGTGGTCTTGGAATAGTTGTGTCGTCTCTCTTTAAATTAAAACTAAACTACACCCGTCCGTGGCGTCCCGTCCGTCGAGCTTTGTCCAGACATTCCGTCAGTTCCATCCCTCAAGGAACCTGTACAGAATTGTGGCATTTCCTTCGTCGTGTTCAGCCTCTCACTTCCCTCCGCCACTCAGTCTGGTGACCCGGTATTGTCTGTAACATAGAAATGGCCACAAGCATGGATGTCGACCGAACGCCTTTGGACCAGCCGGCCGCACTGCATGAACTTCCACAAGTATCGGAACCCTCAATCATACACACAGGGATACCCTTGTCAAATGGTATGCGTAGTCCCCCTATTTTCGCCCGTCTTGTGGCTTTTTGTGCCGCTCGTCTGACCGTCTTCAATGCTCAGGCGCCCAGCCTCGAGAACCTTTCAGGGAGATTCCCGTCAAGGTACACATCCGTAGGCCCGATAGAGACTCTTGGGTGTACGTTGGGCGCGCCACCGTCTCGTTAGACACCACCGGGCACACTTCGCAAGTCGGTGAGCAACCGCTTACACCACTTTATCCAACCCGAGACAGACTTTTCTGACCTAGTTCGTAGTGGTTCGCTCGACTTCAACGGACAAGGTGTTGACAGTCTTCGGAGAAGTGAGTTTTGGCTGTACCTTCCAGGCTCGTCCGGGATGACTTATGAAGAACAGAGCAGCGAACTGCAGGCTGAAAAGCGTGGCAACTTTGTCGTTGTCGGATGTATCGAAGGGCCCAGAGTGGTCTCCTGGTCACTCAATGTAAGCTTCTTACGCCCCACTTGCTAGAAGGTATTCATGACCAAGTACTCCTACGTATACGTAGGCCCTCAACTCATCCGAGACCTTACGGCTGTTGGCCTGCATAGAACTAGCCTGCTACCGGTGCAAACAAGCAGTTGCTGACCCGCGGTCACACCACCGGTCTCGCCGCCGCATCGAACGTGTCATCAAGGAAGACCGACGGAAGAGACACAGACGCCGCCAGGAACAGGAAACCATGATTGACCTATTCTCCAAGCAGGATCTCAACGCGGCCGAAGACGGCCCTTAGCCTGCGGCCCTTCGAGTGCGGTATTGATAAGACATCTGCAGCGACGGGATTTATGGATGAAGGCAGCATTGTACACGATCTATTTTGGCATTAACACGAAACCTAAGCGCATCTCACTACCCATTTCCGACCAGAGCTGTTTAGTCCACCTCTTTGTATTCCGCAAATCCTCACACCTGTCTACTGCCACCCCTATGTGTTGATACTAGCGTATATCGCACTTGCTGACTCTCTAAACAAAGCTGTCCACTTTCTCTTGTGCTCTTTATTTCGTCCTGCCTGTACACATATATCGAGATTTCGAGCTTCAATCTAAACTTCAGTGTGAGAATGTGTTCTAGCTGGGAGCAATGGAATGTCCAATTGTATTTGACAACTGACAGCAGTTAAAAAAACGAACGGTATGTATAAGAGTAAGAATTAAAACCCGAATGATATAAATACATCGTTATCGTCCTTACCCCGTAACTATGTTGTGGATGCAAGACAGTGAACAACAGGGTATACGAATCCCGAGTAAGACGGTCGTGAAGGAGTTATGGGCGGTACGAAAATTGATTTGGTGATGGGGCATGGCTGGCGGTCTCACTGAAAGTCAGTGGCTGCCGATTTTCGCTATACTGGGGGGGAAGTTCTATGACATTATCTTCGGGCGCAACTTCTTCCAAATCCCTGTGGACGACGAGCCGCGCCGGCTCGTATCGAGTCGTCGATGCTGCCAGATTGGCCTTTCTCGCTCTGGGAGGAGGTAAAGGAGGAGAGGGAGGAGCGCTAGATGTAAGGGGCACTGTTTCTTCGGCGGTTGGAGGAGGCACAAAACCGGCGGTCGAGGTTGCCATGGTTGACATCTCGTACGGTGTCATGATGCTAGGGCGATTGGGCGGCGGAAATGGATTCACCATGTAAGGCACAGTTGACGGTTCGTCACGATAAGACTCTGCACCAGTGTTATCGCAGAGAAGGAGACAGCAGGTATATTTGGGAGCTTACCATCAAGATCAAAGTGGCGTTTTTGCCGATCAGGCTGATTTCTACGATACCGACGGAGAATAAATATGCCAAAAGCCAGAAGAGCTCCCAGTCCGACTACGACGCCGACAATTGCCGCAACTAATGCCGTACTAGTTGGCTTGGAGGTCGCAGGAGAGGAAGAGGCAGGGGATGTCTGTGTGGCGGTGGGTGCCAGTGTGGCGGTGAGTGTCCGTGTGGCAGAGATGCTCGTGGTCGAAGAGGTTCCTTGAAAGGTAAGAGAAGGCGAATTTGAGTTAAGACAGGAGCTATCGTTAGTCGACCCTGAGACTACGACGCCTGAAGAACCACCGGTACGGCCTGCGGAGTCGCTCATAACGAAGACGATCCCAGTACCCGCTGATACGCTGGCTGGGCTCCATGCAAACTCTGTGGATTGATTGGGAGGATTGAACACAATCGCCGTTCCTCCCGGGACCATGGCCTGAAGCACACGACTCAGTCCACAGGTACATCTGAATCGAATGAGGCTGTACGCACATAGATCGTTACGGGCTGGATGGCGCCGGTAAAGGCCGTAACTCTGTACGGTCTGATCATATCATCGAATCAGCCACGGCAGGGTCTACTCGAGATTTGACTGACTCACCGACATTGCTGCAAAGCATCGTTAAGTTGAAAGACGAAGTCGGGGCGAAGACTGGGCATGTCGCAGGTCGCACCACCTACGGCGGCTTCTACCGCTAGGAGAGGAGATATACCCCCAGTAGCGAAGCCTGTGGCGTCCGACATGGTTACAAAAAACTGCTGTTCTTTAACAAGCTGTAGCTGGGTGCTGAACGACCCGGCGCCATTGCTGAACGCGGAGTCGAGAATGTTGAAGACCTTCTGTGCGCCTAAAATCTGAGGTATTCATGAGCGAAAACTGGAGGATATTGAGCCTGCGACGATAGCGATACTTACGGGAACAATCTCCAGCACAAATGGTGGCCGGCCACCTGAAAGAAATCGCTTGATGATGATGCCTACGACATATCAAAGAAACCACTTACCAGTCCAGGAGACTTGAAAGTTACCGCATTCTGTGGGAACACTGTTCGTGAAGGTGAAAGCCTGTACACTAACGAGGGCACCCAGGAAAGCTGGGTATAAATATGGACGTGCACGCATCCAGGCGGGACTGCGACTATGAAAGAAAAACCCGTTGAGTTGGAGGGGAGAAACAAGTACGTACACTCATAAACAACAGAGGAGACGAGGAAAAAACACAGGCACTGCCCAAATAAACCCATGACACGTGCAGCTCTCAGCTTGACAGTTGATCATGACAACGACTGTTTCGAGATCAACGCTGGCGCAGGCGTCAAGCTGCCCCAAAGCCGATCAAATCAATGAGCTCACAGCACATGTCTAGGTTGGCTGTGTCTGGCGATCGCTCGGTGAATTCGGACATGTTACTCGTTCACACTTCAACTCTGGTGTAAGGTAAAGCCAATGGTTCAATGGTGTAATGGGTCATGGGGTGACGAGGAGGGGACGAAGGGACGTCCCGCTTAACGTACACGACGTGAGAAACGAATCATACAAAGGGTCACCAGGATGCTTAGTCAGCGGAGTTGATTCCATCTACGGTTGCTAATTGGCTGAACAAATTACTGTAACATGGCGTTGTTGCACAGCAACCTGAATCCCAGATCACCGTCAATTCACGGTTTATATCCACCGCAAACTCCTGCCACAGTGTGCTTTGGGTGTTGATGCAGGTGTTGGCGACGACTAAAAGTCACCGTAATATATGAACTTGACCGCATAGCAACAAATGTACGGTCGCCACATCTCATCCGTAAAACAAGACGGGCTCTAAGCTAGTAAACAGAACTGTATTGAACGGTGCTAAATGATTAACAGACGCGTTAAACCAAGATCAGATTGCGTTGGCGAAGGCGAGAGATACTTACAATTTCACTAAGTATAGGCTAGGCTAGGAGCTGGGAAACAATGGCAAGTCTCAAATGGGCCTGGTCCTTTTCGGAGTGTGGGATCCCTGTCTGTCTGGCAGGCTGTTGTCCGAGTGGAACCATCTCTTCGGTGCCCCCCAGAATCAGCTCACTGCAGCCATCGTATTTTAAGTCACCGGAAGTTGAGATCAATCGTGAAATAAGCTAGCTACTATCTCTCTCTCTCGCGTATCCCGAGAAATAAATTATAATTGGTTTTTTTTGTGATATTTCTTTATTGAACAGCGGAGTTCGAAACTAACCTAAAGCTCCCTACAGAGCCCCGTCAACGGCAGCCAACGTCAAGCACGCCCTCTCAAGGTTAGTATTCTCGATTAGCTGCTGGGTTTATCGTATAGTCGCACCCAGGGCATCCATGGGGATCGATGTGCACAGTTTGAACTAGCAGAATCGCACGATGATCTGTCGGATGGTGCTCAGACACTACGGATGCACAGAATTCTGTCTTCCGCCTCTTCTGCGTTTGTGTCACAGCTCTTCGTTGACATCCTCTTCGCGTCCCCTCAGACTGATAAAACCATGGGTTTCGGAAAAAACAACGTACTTCACGGCAACCACTTCCGCAAAGACTGGCAGCGCCGTGTCAAGACATGGTTCGACCAACCCGGACGCAAGCTCCGCCGGCGCAACGCACGCAAAGCCAAGGCCGCGACACTTGGCGTGCGCCCACTCACTCTCCTCCGTCCTGCTGTGCGCGGCCAGACGGTGCAGTACAACACCAAGTTACGCGAGGGCCGTGGCTTCACTCTGGGCGAGTTGAAGGAGGCGGGTATCAGCCGCAAGGCTGCCCTGGGACTCGGCATCGTCGTCGACCACCGGCGCCGGAATCTCTCCGTTGAGGGGAAATCGGTCAACGTCGAGCGGCTGAAGGCGTACAAGGAACGCCTCGTTGTGTTCCCGCGCAAGGCGAAAAAGCCCAAACAGGGCGATTCTTCTGTGCGCTGCTTTCTTTGCGTTGACTTGTCGCGAGCTCACGAAAACGAAAAATAAAAATAAAAAAACTCAGCCTGGGGACCTTACGGCGCCTACAACTCGTCAAACCCTCCCTCTTCCACCTGCCTTTGTTCACGAAGAGCCTCGCCGGATTACCCAGGAGGAGCGGGAATTCAACGCGTACAAGACACTTCGCAACAACCGGGCTGAGGCACGGTACGAAGGTGCACGCAAGATCCGTGCAGCAAAGGCTAGTTGCAGTCTACTTGATCTTCCTGTCAACTCACTCACAGCCAACCATGGTTTTACAGAAGGAAGAGGAGGAAGCGGCCAAGAAAAAGTAATCTTGTAGTCGTTGATCACTTTTTCTCTTTTATGTTCCTTCATGTATGCGTTTCAAAACCTGGTTAAGTCTGAATCACCCAATACATAGCATATTGAAGTGTATGTGCTGAACTAAGGTATAACAACATCCATGTGGTATGAAAAAAGTCAGCTGGTATGATGAATTTATGTATGATAAAGTCCTAGTCAGTTTTTCCATTGATCGCCTCTCGAATCTCCGAGTCCGCAACCATTTTCATGATTCTTAATTGGTCAGCCACGCCCCGAAGGGTATTCCGCACTTCACCATTCCCCTCAAAGAACCCAAACTCGGCATATTCTAAACCCTGCTCTTTTGCAAATTCCTTGACGAGATAGCTAGCCTCTTTGAGGTTATGGCGGGGAAGACGCGGAAATAGGTGATGGGTGACCTGCAGGTGCAGTCCGCCGTGTAGGAATTCTACGGAAGAATGACAAATAACGTCAGTTGTCGTGCGGAGTTGGCGATGCGGGAAGGATTCTGATGGACCGAGATCAACGGTGGAGCGCGAGAAATGGGAAAGCACGATCTAGGATAGTGTGGTCAGAACGGTTACCTAGAATGGAGACGGAGCGCTACCTGGACATGCAACGGGCTCGGCACGACATTGCTCACGAGGAAATACGCCAAGGCTGTCTGCCAAGAGCCGCAGCCACGAAGGACCCTCCCGTACCAGCAGAAGAAGCCGCCGATGGCAAAGACCTCCAGCCACCAAACCCAGCGACCACCGCGGGCCTTGGTGGGCTCGTTGCGAGTTATCCAGAGATAGCGAAATGAGAGTCGGTAGAGGTTGAATCGCGCGAGGGACATGATGACATAGAATAGGCGGTGCTGAGCAGCAATAGCGAATCGCGAAAGGCGGTCAAAGGTGAGCTCGCGCTTGTAGTACGAGGAATAGAGGGATTTGAAGAAGGCAGGTGTTATGGCGAAAAAAGGGAGGTGTTGGATGTCCGGATCACTGGAAGGAAAGTGAAGTGAAGTGAACCTAGATGGTGAAACAGAGAGACATACTGAGATGGGTGGTTTGGGACGACTATGGTATGCTATTATTAGGCTAGAGTACATGATAATGTGTGAAGAACGCACTGTGATGAACATTGTGATTCTTAAAAATGAAGGTGAGTAGACGTCCAACTATAGACACGGAGAAGGGACACACATGGACCCACCAGCCGATGCTGACGCCACCAATAAAGTCTGCCAAGAAGATGGCTATTAAGCGGTCCTTGTACCAATTATGAGTGACCCCTAGGTGGCCGAGGTCGTGACAGAAGAACATAAGTTGATGCCAGAGGGCCCCCAAAGAAACGGCACTGAGGAAGAACCACTGGCGCTGGTATAGGAGGTAGGACGATAAGGCGAACAAGATGTAGCGAGCCACTTCAGGGCCATAACCAGATATGTAGGGAGTCTGGTACAAACCGGCAGCGATTACGCGCTTGTGGAGTTGCTTGTACGCGGCAGAGTGCTGAGACTGAATTTCAAGCGACAAGGTAGTAGGTGGCGGTTGTATAGAGGCCAGGGAGGGGCCAGAAGCCAGGGAGGGGGCGGCTTTTTTGACGAGGAGAATTTGGGAAGATGGAGAATGAGGTGTGTTCTCTGAAGAGTATTCGGGAGTGGCCTCATTGTGCCAATGAAGTGAACCATCTGAAGAATATTTCCTGACCCAGCCCGTAGCTATAGGAGGTAGAAGAGGGATCCAGCCATGTTCTGAGAGTTGCACGGGACCTTGAGAAAAAGCGAGCATCTTATCGAGTACGTTCTTGGGATGATAAACTTGGACCTCATCTGTCGCGTCACGACCGATGAAATGAAGGATGGTGAGAGGACCTCCCGGATGGGCAGAAAGCCATTGTTGGGGTACGCGAATTAGATTACCGTTTAGGATGAAAAGAAGTTCACCGTCGATGATGCGAGTGGCGATGGACTGGCGTGTATGTGCGTTCATGTTGTTGTGTGGTGGTTGAGCCAAACGGATATTGCCGAGTATAGAGTTGGACGCCACTCAAACCGAACCAAAATGGAAATGAAATGAAATGGGTCGGGTCATGATCGTGGTCGTGGTCGTGGTCGTGGTCGTGGTCTCGGTCTCGGTCTTGGTCTTTGGTTTATCCCTTTGCCTCGCTCGTTCCGTTCCTCTTCTCTCTTTCCCTTTCCCTCCCCCTTTTTTCTTCTCACTTTTATCTTCATCTCTTTCTCTTTTCCCTTTAATTTTTTTCTCCTCGCGTGGTCATCATGTCCAACCCCTTCTCAGAAGTTCCCCCCCCTCTCCCTCCAAAGCAGGCTGCTCCCTCTCGTCGACAACAGCAGCAGCAGCAACAACCTCACCAATCAACCAGACCAAATCCTCGCACCGACCCTTCCCATACTCATCATCCTGCCCGCTCTACTGATCCCCCTCCTCGATCCCGCCCCAGTCGCAGCCAGACAACAGGTTTACCGTCCGTCTTTCCCCTCTCTCACATCTTTTTCCCTTACTAATACATTCATCCCCCTAAACCAGTCCATCCTCCAACACTCGTCCTCAGCCCACTCCAGCGAGACGCTCCCATTCCACAGACTCGGTTCCATCAGATAAAACGAAACCTCACCGCTCAAAGACCAAGAAGGGTTCCACACACGCTGATGTCATTGATCGTCTCGATTTTACTGGCGTTGGTCCGAGTATGTTCTTTTCGGCTCATGCATCCAGCCCCTCTTCTCACTTTAATGTTCGCTTAGTGTTCCACCACGATGGCCCATTCGATGCTTGTGCCCCTTCTCGTAACAAGCATCGCACTAAGGCCCCCATGTACGCATGGACGTCGATTAACGCCGAAGACGAAGAGGTCGCTGCCCGCTATCGAGATGATGGCAATCCCGTTGCCCCCACTCTTTCCTACGGTGCTTCTTATGCCTCGGAAGTTCCTCGCTCCCCCCCGGTTGATGCCAATTACGCGAGTTATTACTCCGAGCCCCCGAAGAAAAAGGTTGATGCCATTGCTGAGGCCTGGGGTATTCATGAACCTGAACCTTACGAGGAATTTTTCGCTGGCGGCGGTGACTTTGACGACCCTATCACTAATGGCACCTCCGCAATAAGGGAGACTCGCTCCAACAGTAGGCGAACTCGCGACGACCTCGCCCCTCGCCCACGTGATCCCAATCGTTCCAACATCCCTCCCCCACAACCCATTTCCATTTTCCACACCGATGAACCAAAGCCCGAAGCCTATTCACCTCAGTCCTCTCCTGGTGTTGGTGGGGCTAACATCGGTCGCAACAAATCCCTCATGCAGCGCATACGTAAAATGCGCGATGCCCCCAATGTTCCTGTTGGTATTGATGAAATGACGGGCGCGCCTAATGATGGTGCGCCCTCGCCTACCTCCTCCACCGAGAGTGGTGGCCATGGGCGTGCAGCTTACCGTCCCCGCGATTCGTTCTTAGGTCGTTTCGCCCGCCGCGGGGACACCTCTCCGACCACCCCCGTCGACCCGTACATCTACGTCGGTGACACTGCCAAGGACCTTCCGGCAACCCCCGGTAGCCCCAACTTTGACAGGGGTCTGGGGCGGAAGACTAGCATCCTGAAAAGGGTTAAAGGCGTCGTCCGCGGCAGTAAATAATCGTGTCATACAATCTTCCCCAGCAGACTAAGTGTAGAGGTGAGGTCAGACTTCCCTCAACTGTTGGACCCGGTTTCTTCATCGTCATTCTTTACAACGTCGTCTCATACTTCGGGACATCGCGATAATCGTTTATATCTTCTTCCGATCGGCCTTTGAGCACCCGACTATACCTCGATTTTGGCGTATCGCGCTATGTCAGGTGTGTATCGCCGCCTTGCCGCCTCCTTCTACCCCTCTTCCCCTCTTGTTTATAACCCCTCCGTCTTGTGTATGTGTAACCGACTTTTCCACTTTCGACTGTTCTATTACCCGACCATTTCGACGTGACTTTTTTGTGTGGCCGCATTCTCATGTAGGTTTCGACTGTACACCTCAGTCCAAGACGATTAGTTTACCGTCTTGTATATGTCGCATATCATTGCTGAAACCACCAACTTTATTTTGGACGTGAATATGAAACATGAAGTGAACTATTCTATATTCTTGTCTTCCTCGCGTTAATACCGGCCTCTGCGAGCGCTTCCTTGACTTCATCTATGCGTACCTCACCCCGATGAAAAATTCCTGCTGCCAACGCCGCTTCAACACCAGTCTTCTCAAATACATCTACAAAGTGTTGGACGTTCCCCGCGCCGCTGCTCGCAACGACAGGGATGCTCACGTTCTGGCGCACGAGATTGACGAGGTCGAGGTCGAATCCGCGTCCCGTACCGTCGCGATCGATGCTATTCAGCAAGATCTCTCCCGCGCCGAGTATCTCCGCGCCGCGTGCCAGCTCGACGACAGACAGATCTCGCGCTTCTCGTCCGCCGGAGACCGTACATTGATACCACCACGCCTTGCCCCGTTCTTCTTCTCCTTCTTCCCCAGAGCCCAGAACGAGCTCGTCTTTCCGAGGGCCGTCGTACGTCGCCGCATCTTCGACGTACACCCGCTTCGGATCGACGGATACGACGACGGCCTGGCGCCCGTACGCACGTGCAATCGTCTCGATCGCGCTGCTCCCGTCGCCGCCGGTGCCGCCACCCGCGGCGGCCGTCGTCGCGCGCAGACGCTCGACGGCATAAACCGCCTCGCTCCCGATGCTCACCTTATCCGCGCCCGCGCGGAAATAAGCCCCC